>JAVFBX010187792.1:0-13729 GCA_034783855.1 Mopalia kennerleyi | reverse complement strand
ATTTGTAAGGTTGTTATCCAGCCCAGAACTGTAATATTCAATGTTATCAATATCTGTGTAAGGTTGCTATCCAGCCCTAATCTGCAATATTTAATGTTAGCAATATCTGTGTTACGTTGCTATCCAGTCCAGAACTGTAATATTCAATGTTACCAGTATATTTGTAAGGTTGTTATCCAGCCCAGAACTGTAATATTCAATGTTATCAATATCTGTGTAAGGTTGCTATCCAGCCCAAAACTGCAATATTCAATGTTAGCAATATCTGTGTTAGGTTGCTATCCAGCCCAGAACTGTAATATTGAATGTTATCAATGTCTGTGTCAGGTTGCCGTTCAAACGTATGGGTAACAACACTTTGATGATTATATATTAGATTTGAACAAAGAACCGGGTTGCTTAATGACAACTGTGAAATGGGAAATACTCACGACGGGTTGTATGTCATATTTCGGTTAAGCCACATGTATTAACAGCCATTCGTTAGATTATCTGTTCTAACGTTAATCATTCGCTCGACAGAAAGATTGATATAAATGTCCTTTGGCCCATATTAATGTAAATATGTCCAAGCAATCAGACAGGAGTCAGATGATAGCTCTCAACAGTTGACAATAAAACCAAAACTAAATTAACAAGTGTTGTCTATACCAGCTGGCACGTATTACATTCCATGCGTTTGTCCACGGATCTGATCGGACTTTACAGAACTATATAATCTACAGATCAATATGAAGATGACGCAATGACCGTAATCTATAGCAGTATATGCTCTCTCATGATATTCCCCACCCTGTGTGTTTACCCTTAAGACCCTAATTATATTAAAACCCTACTAGATTAGTTTGGTTTAAGGAAAAATGATTTCAGGGCTTTTACCTACGTGTTTGGAAATATCATGAGTTTTGGAATACTCTACTCACAATGATTGTTTACAGAAACGTAACATTAGGGGTGATCCCCGACTCCAAAAGGATATAAAATATAATGTTTTGTTCTTCAATCCAATATAAGTTTTATATCAGTCACAATCCGCTCTGATAGTATTTTATATTTGGGAATAAATTAAATGTGTCTGACTGCTTGGTCTTTATAAGTACTGATTAAAATCTAGTTGACCGATTATGTTCGAAATGCCATTTCAGTTTGGAGTATTTCTCCTACAACAGTCCCGATATGCCCACTCCTATGCAATGTGAACAGGTGTTCTTTTCACCAGTACAATTGACACTTACAATTGTTAATCATAAAGAGATGGCGTCATATTTCCTAAATCATCTATAGTGTGACGCCCAGATGCCTTGCCGAGATTTTGTTATCATTTGCAAGAGATCGTCCCAGTGGCACCTGCGCATGGTGACATCATCTAGTGCACGATCAGAACCATGAATTCATGGTTCACTCTTTGAAATGAGTTGTGATTGACTTGTGATTGATCTCGACCAGTTGATCGATCTCACTTATGTAAAGAGATGTGGAAGTTTGCGGATATGATTGTAGAATAACATCACATAAAACATTCCGGAAAACATAATTTTAACCAATCAAAATCTTTTTAAATAAATCATCAGATCAGAGAAGCTGCAAGAACAGTCTAGATGTAACCAAAGAGTGACTGACCGGTAATAAATGGGTCACAAAAGTTACCAGAATATTGACTATTGTTGTCCATGTATCTATTTATAGTACAATGACCGAAAATGAAAATACAGCATTGATTGAACCATTAAAAGACAAAATATACATATGCGTTCTTCGGAGTAAAGATACATCTAAAATGCATTGAAACTATCCGTTCATTTGGGTATATAGAGGGAAATGTATTGAAAAAATTCCACATAACGATACAACACATAAACTTTCTACTTGGTACAAGGAGTGCAAATATCGAAGTTACCTGAAACAGCCGGTTCCATTTGGTCATGTTTTCTGGATGCCTTACTTTACAGTTTGTCAACTGTTCCGCACCGAATTATCAAGTACGACATTATTTAACGATTAATGCAATTTAAGATAATATAGTGGGGTCCAAAGCCAGAAGGGACATTACCATACACGTGCGTTTGCGTAATTGTCGTAATCACTACAGGATTAAAGGTTGTGTAAAGGTTGCCAGATTAAAACTATCTACATTAAGCTCGACAAAGATGTCGTTCTTTCCACTGTTCTACGCATGGCAGCTTCCGGTTTAATTGACTTTCTGGCTCTTTGGTGTGCTTAAGAGTATTTTAATATTACAATAATACTCTTCAAAGAATTCTATAAATATTGCATACCTGCTGCATTATTGTATGAAGTGTCATTCGGCTTCCGGTAAATGTGAAAATTTTCTGATCGTAATTCTGATCTCTTTGATTGGAACTGACAACATTATTTCACTAACGGAAGCAAAACTCATGCTATGGGTTACTTGCATTAGTTGAGCAGTTTGAAATGAAATACCATGCAGAACATAACTAATAAACAAATACAGTTTTCTGTCGACAGTACCACGTGTACAGTAAACGTTTGGTGTGATGTCCACTACGCATACAGCATGAATGGAATCATACTTTCTATTAAAAAAACATTAAGCGTTGAGTGTTTTTCATTATTTGCATCAATTCTTTAACAAATTTATTTGAGTGGTCGCATTGCTCTCCTAATCAGTAGAGGTGTAATGATGCGAACGTGCATGACTGAATAGACGTATACACGATATACACGTGTAGTACTGATCTGTAGAAATCTCGTCAGTTAATTTACTCGCAGGATTCAACTGAACACTTCCCACCGGAGTAATGTTTTATGTTACTCTCCGTTTTACTCCAGATTTACTTTTTTTAATTTACACGTGTGGTTTGTTCTGTCATGTTAATTCGTGTTTATTAATTATTACCTTAAATGGTTTCGTTTGGCTTTTGTATACTGTAGATTGCCACTTACAGTCGGCATTTTGTTATCTTAAACTATTCAGTATCTGTACGACTAATATTAACTTACGGGTAAGTGGACATAGTTTCCAACATGGCCTAGTTTTAGAAAGCGATCTTATCTAACGTTGAAGGTACCGGTCTAGACATCAATATATTTTCAGTAATGGTCGTCAGGGCAGTGACGTTTTACGTAAGCAGAGGTCGCTTCCTGAAACGGGGCACAGCATTATGTTTGCTCAATTCATTTCACGGTTGAAATTGAAAGCACTGAAGCCGAAGCAGCATGGCGGCAATACATGGGATAGTCCATTTAAGAATAACTCTTGGGATCCATTAAAATAATGTCCGCTTCTACCCTGAATTGTTTTAAAAAGTCACAAAACCGGAAGAAAATTTGTTAAAACCATCCATGGAAGCGATTACTAGAGTAAGCTCCCTTCCGTCAACTGGGAGAATCAAAGATGTACGGAACACTACTCAAGGAGTGGGTTGTTCGAAGCGCTATTAAATTTAATCCGCTATTTGATGACGTCACGCAATGTTGAAGGTTTATCTTCATCTGGTATGAGGGGCTAATTGTTTTCCGAGCCACTGGCCCCTGACTACTCACAACTAAGCTATGACAGCAGGAACTGTTTGTTTCTACAGTACTTCTAGTCACATACGTCCAACATGTCACTGCCAAGGGCAATATACAAAAGAAACAAAAACAATGACAATTAACATGCGAAACATATGAAATTAAATCCGAATTAAACAAAAACACAAGCCAATGGCAATAAGCAACGACAACAATACCGGAAATAAGAGAAAGAAAAAACAACGAAAATAAGCAATTCTCAACAGAATGGCAATAAACACCGACAACAACAATGAAAATAAAGAAGATAAATAAAACAGGCCTATACACAATGACCATTACTAGAGACAATAACAAAACAAAATACAAGAACAATAGCAAAAGCAAAAGCAATATCAACCAGAAACAACAGAAATAAACAAGATCAAAAATGCAGTAATCAAGATAAACAAAAACAGAGGAAATAAACAAGAGATATAATTGCCATAATAGATTAGGAAAATCCGTGCCGCTTGCCATATTGACATGCAACACCGTCCTTTTTTAACCAATCACATAACAGCTCTTTGGAAAATGTGGATGAGTTCTGTTTCTGGTGTGACATCGCGTGACGCCAATACATTTCCTTGATCTCCGCCATTTACCAGATTCACCAGTATAAACTGCCATTAAAATACACATTTACCCTTCTTATTCATAGAACGTTTGGGACCAGATGTTGGTTCTGCTCATTTTAATGTCGGTCATCATGTATTGTGAACCTTAGACTGCATGCTATTATCGTATGGTCCATCAATGAAGGGAATGCATGCTGCTATTTGTATTTGATGGCCACTCTCTGTCGATACTGACCGGGGTGAATCAAAAGCTTTCTCTTCCTTTAACATTGTCCTGATATTAGAAGAAGCAATGTGTTTTGTGTTTGGTCTGCCTTTTTCCACATAGGCTTTTCCATGGATATGCTATTAATAGCGTTTAATAACTTTAATAATGTCCAATACACGGTTAAAGTAGCACTACGATCTGATTGTGCCAAACTAATGGATTAGGTTTGGACAGATTGAAAGCACACAGCAATAAAACTAGCGATAATCGCCATTTTGATCAACCCATTCTGGTAAAGGGTATATGCTAGGCATTTAATAAGGGACAGAGGCCCGACGGACAACGTAGATGTACTTATCAAAACAAGTGGACCTGAACTTCACAATTCTATTCTCCTATTGACCAAGTTTAGATGAAGACATCATGTTGTACATTCACAGTTGCTACCATTTGCTGAATGTTACCAGATTAACTTACATGTACGTCTAAATGCCTTAATTTTTGTGTACGAAATGAGTAATTAATTATATATAATACCAGTCAAGATAAGTAGCATGTCATAAATGGGTTAATTTCCAGCATATATATATTTAATATTAGGGCGCAAGGACATATACTTTTAATTACATTACAATAATACAGCGTATAGTTACTTCCGATATTTCATGTGTTCCTGTTGTAGATTTAGCTCTCCTGCATGTATTATTTAAGGAATATGGGTGAGGCAATTATGGGACAATCCTTTATTGAAATTCTTAGCGCTTCGTTTTATAGACAACTATTTGTCAAAATTGTTCTGGAATTATTATAATTTGATAAGGATAATCTCATCCAATGAAAACTGACCATTTTGAGAGTTAAGCAACGTATCATCTTTGCATTTTAAGACAAATTAAGAATTTTGTTGGTTATAGGTAATTTGGAGATTTATGGTTTTTATTTATTTGGTCATATAAAAATAACAGAACCGTTGGACTACAAATCGTTTGACGGACAGGCAACGTACCATATTTTTATCATTTAAGAGAAACGCAAGACTTTTTGGAAACTAGAAAAAGTAAGACTGTTCTGTATGTTGTTACCGAATGGCACGAGAGACCTCCTTACTGTGTTAGACCAATCTCAGGGATGTCAGGGGCTCTGAAAAAAGCGAGGCCTAACATAAAATGAAGGGAATACATGAATATTGGAATGCTACATACAACATTGGACTATAATATGTTCGACCTATGACCCATCGTATACATTCTTGTTATACACCTAAGGCGAACAATTCACAATTTGGCACTCTGGCTAAGGGCAGTTTGTTTGAAAAATAGCAATGCTGGCTTCACTTAGCACTGGAGAAAATTAACTTTCCAATATTATGTAAATGGTTCACATTTTGGCTGTGCTAGTGTCAATTAATGTTAGTTATATACTACCGTCATATAAGTGAAATACCTTTAAGCACGGCATCAATCCAGCAGTCAATTCACAATTTGTATGTAGACTTATTCCTAGCCAAAATCAAATACACGCTGATTCGAAAATATAGTGGAATTATGTTTTGTTGTTTATCCAGGGTTTTCAGTTAACTTTGATCAGTACGCTGCTTAAGAAGAATGGAAACACCACGCTATAGATTAGTTAAATAACTCAAATTTAGTCAATTTGTATTGTTATGTGTAACTGGAGGACGTTTGTGAATTACCAAGAGGACAAGTGGTTTAAAGAAGGCACATAAACAACGGATTAATGCGCATCACCTTGTTGTGTTAAACACAACCATTACATTACATGGCGTCTAGCAGATGCAATTAACTAAGTTAATTAATTGCCGCCGTGGTGATTACGTGCCTGTTGTCCGTATAGACGGTAGATGTTTAACGTCTTTGGTCATTCCATTTGGTAATCAATAATGTAATTCGCAGCTGGAAATGGGTTGTGTCTTAGTTGATTGTTACATACTGCTTTCGTTTAATGATTCACTTATCTGCGGACAAGAAATTAACGTTCTCATCGTCACATATTCAGACTGTAAGATCAATGATTATTTTTTACAGTATCTAGAAAATTTACTTGGATACATATCAAATGATGATTGGATAGACGGATATAAAACACTGATTTAGTTTCGGACAACACGCGATATATTAATTTCTAGAAAAAGTAAAACAGGGAATTGCTTACATGTTTGACGTCAATATCCTAAAATGCGATATTGATGCTAATTGAACGACACCAATTGAGATGTTACGTATCAGAGATTGAAAGCCGTTTATTTTGACCCAAGACTGAAATGTGCTATTGTGTACAGATATTGTGGAAGAATGTCCTCCATCTGTTTGTGGAAGGTTTAAGTGGACTGTGATGTTGTGCTCTCAGCGCTATGTGGCAACCATAAGCCGATTTGTTGTCGTGATTGACAAGGTTTTGCACACTGTACCGTATTACATCATATTGAACTTCATGTACCTGATGTCATGTGTCTGGTGCTATGTACCTGACGTCATGAGTCTGGCGTCATGTACCTGACGTCATGTGTTTGGCGTCATGTAACTGACGTCATGTGTCAGGTACCATGTACCTGACGTCAGGAGTCTGGCGTCATGTACCTGATGTCATGTGTCTGGCGTCATGTGCGCGTAATAACCATGTTAATATTTTTTAGGATTTTCATATCAATGAAACAAAACCAAAATCTTCTGGTTCCTATTATTTGTTCCATATAGACAAAGCTCGGGCAATTGGTATGCTCTTTGAATGTGAGTTAGAAGTATTATTGCAATATATTACTCTTTAATTGTAAAGCGTAAACATTTATGAATTCTTAAATCACAAATCAAGAAGTAATCAAAACACTCAACTGTTGGTTTGATTGGTGTTCAAAGTAGTACCCAACGGTACTAAACTATTTGTCCATCTAAAGGAACTATCGTTTGGTAGTAACTTATTCCACAACTCTATAAATTTGTTCCCGATGTTTAATTCCTTTTAACTCGGAAGGTACCGATGTGCCTTTAAAATAATGATATGACCAGCGCAATACCATTCTAGGAGGTAATCTGTCTACAGGTCAATTTGTTCATGTCAAAGATAAAGGCGAGTAAAGGTGTCTCGTCTGGACACTACACGTCTATCCAAGAAAAGACAACTCCTCTCTCGAGCCAGTGTGTGTCTTTATATTGAAGGCGGTATACTAAAATGGGTGATTCAGGAGTCTGGAAATGAGATAAGCTGATAACATTAACATGAATTGCTAAGATAACTGTATCACGACATAGTACATTAAAGATATAGTGCTGCCTGAAACATAATGACCAATGATGACATTGTCTATATAAGACTACCATAACAGTTCTAAAGCATCCAAGATATTTTATGTTTGTAACTAAATGGCCTATGTTCTAGCATGCCCGGTAGCGTCACAAATTATAGTTATATCGTTAATTATAGGTCACAAAAATTCAAGTTATATTGTAGCGTCAGTCAATTTAATTCAATTCAATTTATTTAAGGATTAGCCACTCGGCTTCTCTCCCTTAGAACAGCATTTAGAGAACAGTTACATACGTTGCTATTTTTATACTGTTGTTATACATTTGGTAGGGTGTTTCTCATACATAACACTGTCTTACAAAGGTTCATGGTAAGTTGAATGGTTGAAGGATTCATCAGCTTGTAAAATTAAATTAGGTTTGGTCAGGACCAATAGTATTTGGCAAGAAAGTTCATACGCACAGCTCTGTATGCTGTACAACATAATATAAAATGGTATTTATTTTCAACCGACTGCGCCGAACATTTAGTAGAAATTCGATTATGTTAAGGTATATTTAAATATCTACCTGTCTCAATGATCAATCCATGGTAACCTGCTCGAAAGCGAGTCACTATTTTAAAGTAGGTCCACAATACGTGGGGGTAAAAAGATATATAGTTAGCTTGCTCAAAATAATTATTTACAAAACCAACATATGAATCAGATCTCGTAGAAGTCAAGATAGTTTCGTTCCAATTTTGAAGAAATACATCGTTCAGCCTTTGTTTAAACCTTCCACAAAAGTTAATGTTAATGTCATTTGTAGATAAGATAGATCAAACCCATTTGTCTTAACCAAGTTGGTAAATTTTGACCACCAATTATATATAACGGTGTATGCAAGATTGACATCCTGTAGACCAAATTAACAGTTTATACATTAGGCTATTTTGTCTATCTAGAACCCTCAGCCAATAGTTGAAAATTCTTGAATGGCATTCAAAATTAATAGGGAACCTGGCCAATTCTCCATAGACAAACATGTTGGGGGTGTTTTTGAAAACTCCTAACAGGTATTTCAAAAATTGTATGTGAACCGTTTCAATAATTCAAAAATGACAGATTGGTATAAATGAACTATATAGACTATTTGATTGTCAAAATGTGTTAAGTTATTCTGACAATATCTGGACAGAAGAGTTATCGTATGGAATTCAAAACATATTTACAGTCAGTGAAAAAGATATAACTCGGAAACCAGGTCCCATTTTTATAACTTTATTCTTGTATGCGCAAAGTCACCTTAATGCAATATAACATTTGACATCATTCAAGTCAGTGAACAGTTTGCATAAAGCATGTATAAGATCTTGCTGTGGTTCAAGCTACTATAGCAAATAAAGAAAACAAACAAGGTTTTATACTCTTCAGATAAGATATATAGATATAAGATATCAACAGTTTACAAAAATTACCTTTGACTCATGACTATCTGTTCTTCTAAATACAAATAATGTTTGTGTTTTAGATGTAAAACTAAACATTTTGTCTCCTATAACAATAACCTGTACCGCACCTAAGTTATCAATAAATATTATACCAATACACCGTGTATTATCAAGTGAAAATAACGAAACGTGTGTAGACGTTCACTTACAACCATGGTGACGTAACAAACAACGATTTTATGGGTTTGCAAACTTCTTGATTGGTTGAGAGGCAACGTTTCTGCGCAGAAACAAGCACCGTTTTTAAGCCAGAATTTGCACGGAAACGTTGCTTGTCAATGAATCCGGAAGTTGAAAATGCATACAGTCTTGTTTGTAATGTTATTATCCTAGCCTCTAAATCCATCTTAAGTTAATAACTGTGTCTAGTCCAATAATACATTTATGCATCCAACTGCTGTTGGGCAAATATTTTCTAGCCAAGAAACATTCATTACGGAATATGACGAAAAACGTCTAAACTAGCGTTTATAGCATTGAGTTACATTATGCCCATTGTGCCTTTTGCTCAACGAAAAGTTGAACTTCCCGAGTGTTTTCCAAGACGGCCTCTACCCTTTGTGTTTATCTCCGAATCGATATTTAAGGTTGTATTTATTCAAACGGGACAGTGTCACTGGGACTGGTCAAATAAACTGTACGGCATTTTTGAGGATTGCAGATATTACACACCTATTGACCCAATCAGAGCTAATAGCTCTGATTTCATCCTCTACCTAAGGGGATGGGAATCAGAGCTATTAGCCTCTTCGTTAAGATCACTTCTCCCCCCCCCCACCCCCCCCAACCCCCAACACGTCCCCGGCTCCTTCATGAATTGGCGGTGGTTTAAAGTCTGAAATATAGCACTAGATCCGCATGTGACCTTTATATTATCCCCACCCTCTCTCATCAAACTTGTTAATTTTGTTTGTGTTTCGGAATTATATTATTAAGTGTGATACACGTTTACCAAAGTGTTGAGTATCACACTTATTAATATAATTCCAAAAGACAAACACAGTTTCCGTTTACTTACCATGAAGAGGTAAAACGAAACATGTGCAAAGTTTGACAGGAAATTACTGGTTGAACAATAGCATGAGTTTTTTATTATTAATTTTTATTTTAAGATAAGATATATTAATTGGGTGTGTGCCCCTGCTGTGAGATACATATATTTCAATACGAGAGGGTAAGCCGCATCGAAGCCTTAGAGATGTCCAATAATGCTTTATTTAATCGGTCGTCGGTTCTGGGAAAGGTAATAATCGTCAATTTGTTCATGTGTTCTGAATTGTTTTTTCTGATATCGTTCAGTGAAGACGTGGCATAGTGTAGTGGCTGCTCTGCTGGGAATGTAAGTATATTTGACAATGTCTCTTTGAATCCCTCTGGCCACTTGGTCTTCAGCGAAATGTATGATTATGTCATTGGAGAATACCAGTGATGTGGTTATGTAGCCACAGGGAATCGAATTACCTGCAATAAGCTCAAGATAACTGGACTTAAAAAGCCCCAAATATAAATAAAACCCCCTCAAGGTGCCTCCACCTACCCGCCCACACACCCTCAAGTCCTAATTGAGTATTTTGTGTCTGTTCGTCTACCTGACATGATTGCCATTCTAATAACACACTTCACTGAATCGTCATTTTTATATATATCTTACGCGTTCTGCGTTTGTTTCACCCACAGATGACACCCCAATATATGTATGCTCTGTTTGTTTGTCGGATTGGGGTTTAAGGAATGACTATTTGACTATATGATGACGTATCAGTACCATGGGTGATCGAAACCACTCTTAATGGAACTGACAACAAATAAAGACACTACAATCACATAATGCAATACAAAAAACTCACAAAACAGATTGGCTTAATGCAACCCGATAACTCGGAAAGCACAAGGGCAACAGAACGCACCCTTAGAAAGGGCAGTATTAATTTGAATAATTCTATTTCTTAAATACCATCAAGCTTCTCTTGTTCAACACGACATTTTTATCATGAACGAAATCAGCTTACATTGTAACCCTGTCTGAAGCGGGTCCGGTCTGCTCCACAGGAGAACACTTTCACTCGATGGTGTTGACGTCTGCTTACTGGAGAACCCTTTGAGGTGAGCTAAGGGGAGATAATCGTGACGGACAGGAGAATAGTTTCCAATGCCCCGTGTTTAAGCGTGCAATGTTACTATTATTGCATCGTTTTGACAGAAACAAAACAACGCCATGATTTAATTGTTTATTGCCACGTGAGGTGCTTCCCACCAATCAAATCAAAGCAATTTGGCATGGGGAATACCTACACCATTTGTCATCTCGAGACCTTTGTGTTCAAACAACACAAACTCCTGAAAACACTTCTAGGGCTTTTTCTTTCTAATACAGGCAATGCGTTTAGTTCTAACGAATGTAATCATCACAATAGTATGCCATGCCATATACAAGTATTATTGTCCAGTAGCTGCATTATTTTCAGCGTTTTAAACCAAACTGACACCTGACACGTCGTCGATACGAAGATAAATCCACCATATGACGAATGGTATGGACAGAAATCGTGCAACGCCAGCTTTACAATGGGGCTTTATCGTGAATTTCGCCAAATGAAAAATCAGAATACCAGGGCGTTAACATCTGTAACCTTAGCTAAGGTCAGATCTGTTTACTGCATTTAAAGCGGATGATAAAAATACATGCTTTAATCTAAACGAGGAAAATAAAAAATGCTGACGATTATTTCTGAAAGTTATTCCAGTCAGAGTTACAACCTACTATTAATAAACCAAAGATAAGTTTAGAAAATTGAAAAGCGATGCCATGCATACACTTTCGCCAGAAGTTTTTAAGTCGATAGAAATCATGGACTTTAATATTTCAAGTATATTATACTGCAAACAGCATTGGTAACAAATGATTCCAATGTTGTATGTATATTGACCGGCCTGTGTCGGAGAAAGCACGATTTCTCTGGTCAATTTTTCCTTGACTTCGTGATGAGTGTTCTATTGGGCTATGTGCCGCAAGAGTAGTCCTTATATATTGTGGGAAGGTCAATATGACAATATTGTTATGTCTTCTCAGCCTCAAGGGAAATTACCCTATACGTGTGTTTGCATCAGTGTGGCGAATAAAACAAATTTGATTAATTGATTGATTAATCGGTTAACCGGTTGATGTTTAACAGCGTACTGAGATGTATGTCCCTTATATGACGGAATACAAGACGTGTACACCACACCACATTTCATACATAACCATCAAACACAAATATTTCACTTATATATTTCCTTTAATTTCTTCTTATATTCCATCTGTGTGTGTTAATAGCAATACTTTATCTTTATTTTTTGTTTATTTTGATTTTGGTAATATGTCTAGAAAATCTTCATATAATGTTCTTTAAACATCCCGGATAGAAACGAAACCCCACGGTCAGTTAAGTGTATTTCAAACAAATAAATAAGTTAAAGAAAACTAAATAATAGTGAATACCTTCACGGTAACAGAATTCCCAACCGCGGAATATAATTTGAATACGAAAGGTTAATAGGAATAACGCAATAATAAACGAAGAAGAAAAATATCACTAACGAAATCACCATTAAGATGGAGTTGAACAAGTATGACGTAAAAGAGCCCAAGGATAGAGATCAGTTAAGATTTAATCCAAGTCTACGATTGTATGATAAAGACAGAAATTAACCCACAATTGTCAGTTAATACGAATGACTGTTATGGATCATTTAACATAAAGTTTCGTGTTTGCTGAGTATATGTTCTGGTTGCGCTCTTGGGGGGCATATGGTGTTGTTGATGCATTGCTCTGTGAGTATTGATCCATGTGATATAACGAGGACATCACTACAGGTAGATCTAACATAGGTCTTTATTACTTCCACTGGCTCTGGCCTCCAGGGGAATACCTAACATATATGATTTCTGTAATTGTGATATTAACGAACTGAATATTAGTACTGCGGAGATTTGTCCAAAGGAAATGAGAAAAATCAGGTGATAAAGTCAAGTGTCACTGATCAGCCCACAAGATCGATAGTATTGATTCATTTGAGTGTAATTACCACTTTTTACTAACCGAGTTCTTCCCATATCTCGCATGGCTACAATTTTAACTTGAACTCACTTCGACGGTATCAGTTATCTTGCGTGGCTTCAACTTGATAATTATAGTTTGTCGTATGTAAATGTGTATGCTTATACTATATAATGACAAGAAACAATAGCCCAATCAATAAACATTCACGATCACGGTTTGCAGTTTTATCCGTGTATAAACTTTCAACTGAATATGGTTGAAACCGAGTATACTTTCGACCGAGGCATCCGTTAAAAGTTTACACAAGGTCGATAATACAAGTGAAAACTGCATTTTTCTTGATCACTTGACGCCTTTCTGACAACAGCACGGATATGATTGGGCTAATCAAATGGGGGAATTATATAGTAATAAACGTCTTAAAACAAATAGTGCACAGGAAATTGGGATACATTTTAACCGAACCTTGAAACATAATTTTACTAACTACATGAAAACAATTTAGCAAAGATCGACAGTAGTATAGGAAGTGGGGGTTCTAGCGCAGTTTTTTTCCTGAGACCCTCCTGGGACCTCCCCCCACCCCCTCGGAGGGTCCCAGTGGTAGTTCCGGT
>JAVFBX010187781.1:0-13729 GCA_034783855.1 Mopalia kennerleyi | reverse complement strand
CAATCGAATGCACAATAAACTCGGCGCAACGCCTTCCATACCTAATGTTTACAGTCCTTAAAAGTACATGCCTCATAAATCCCAAAGAAAGATTGCGTTTAAGACTCATATGACGAAATACTTAACTCAAACGGCAACAACAACACTGTGAAATGTTTGGCGGTGTTGGGAAATTACTATTCATCCACGGAACATTTTAGATAGCATCACTAGGCTTCGGACCTTCCGTGTCTAATGAGAGTTCAGTCAGTATAACAGTTTCTTAGCAAGACAAGAATACCCACGAAATGTAATTGTATTTGCGTGCCAATAACTACACTGTCTACTCTTCCAGAAATTGAATACACACTAGGGAATAGGCAGGTCAAGTTTTAATTGTACGACTGGGGGATGGACAGTTAGGCAAGGCTGACTACTTGACGTTTTATCCAGATAACTGATAGAGAAAAAACAGAAGTGAGATAAAATATAAGACGGTATACAACCAAAAGGATTGGTCTTTGGTGCAAAGTACACAACTGTCTGAACAATCGGATGTTTAATCCATGTCTGCCTTATCTTATTAACCAAACTGAAATGACTACATGCAGATACGCATTATATCACGATAAATTGTCTTGCGAGATTCATTCTAACCTCTAACCTCCTGACCATCCGCACCCTAGCAAAGGTTAGTGTCTATGAAGAGTAGCAATGTTGTCTACTTAGCACTGGGTGAAATTGAACTTCCCAATATTATGGACAACGCTTCAGTTCTTGGTTTTGTTAGTATCAATTATTGTTGGAATATACAGCTGTCATGTAAGAGAAATACCCTTAAGCACGACATAAAACACCAATCAATCAATAAATCAATCCTGATCACCCACTATATTATCTATACTTATTTTCAACACTGTTTGTTAGGATATTTAACCATATGCATTTAACTATTATTATACTTGCATATAGCATTCAACCTATCTATTTGATAGTCAATTTACATCTGATGGCGCTCAGGTATATGTACGGAAACGCTGGGTTCAATCACAAAACAAAAAGTGGTAAAACAGACATTAATAGTTTGTCCAGAAATTAATAATTTAGCCAGAAATCAATAATTTATATATTCACTTTAGTATTGCACAAACAACTGACACCAAAAGGACTTTTACGGGCTCCATTTTATCTTTTGTTTTAAAAAATAAGGTTAATCGGTGTTATCGAGGGCATTTAATTATAGGACGGCTTCTTGTCATCTCGAGAAGTTTGTTTGTTTGATTGCGTGAAAGCCCATGCAATGGGAAAAGGAAACCACCCTAGACACTAAGACAATTACAGGACGTAAAACAAAGACATCACTGAACAGATCGTCCCAGCCCTCTCATTGACAGTACCAGTGCAACAGGAAAGTCCCTCCCACCCATGCTTGAATGTCAAGAGGATTGATTGATTGATCAGCGTTTAACGCCACGTTCAGCGGTATGTCAGCTATGCTCTGGCACGAACATATGACGATTTATTAATTCATATCTTATTTTAAGAACAACTCCAATCAATATCACTATTGGCCTTAAACATCAAAAAGAGAAACAAAATAAACTGAATAGGGCATCAGAAGTGTTGAAAATTTGTAAATATAACAATATATAATTAAGATATATTTGGATCTAAACATTCTAAATTTTAGTTATTTACAATGATTCATAAAAATTTAAATTTTGTGATACACACCGATCGGTTTAAGGGACTTGATGACAATATCACTAGCAATGTTGTCAAACAAGCCCTTCATAGAGGTGATTGTGAATAACTGTTGCTTGACAGTGACAAATTCCACACAGTCAATCAATGGTCTTCATGTCCAATAAACTTTATTTTTTTGTTTTTGTTTTTGTCTGTGGCTGTTTTTTTAGTTGGGGTTGTTTTTTGTTTTTTTCAACCACGTAAGGGAGGTCTGTGTCGCGACAAACACAGAAACTTTCTTCGTGGCATTGGCGTGGGACTGGGATGATCCTTGAACATCCGAGGCAGAGACAAGACGGCGTGCTTCGAGCACTTAGTTGGGTTGGGGATGAAGGTATCCTCCCTCATTCTGTACGGACCAATGGAGATGTGGTCTGGCACTTAAGTGGAATCGAATATAATTAGGTACGTATTAAGTTCTTTTATTGTATATCTGTTCTAATTGTAAAGCGCTTAACACTAGTTATTCCCTGATCACCGAGCTCGGTACAAATCTTTTTCCTAGGATAGATCAGAGAGATCTTGACCTCTGTCTCGAATGATCCCCTTACTGCTGTTAAGTGATCTATGTAGAGTAATAGTTACAGGAAACGCTAAAATGGCCATTCTAAAATGGCTGCGGTGACGAGCAGGGGCAGGTAACAAGAGTTCCATGGGTGGAAATAATAATAATTCTGCTCTACCGAGGAGGGAATTGTTCCCCAGAACCCCAAAAATTATTTTGTTGTTTCCCACTTAATTGACCCATGCCACCGCCTTCTGCAATGATCTAAACATTGAGGTAGGATGGAATAACCTAATTTATATATAATCACTTTTGCTCAGCTTGCATTTTCACTAATTACGATGGAATTAATAAATGAGCATTGCAGGACTCGACGTGACCAGCCGATTGATTAGATCGGGCCAACTCGGCCACCCGTCTAGGAGAATATTGAGCCAAGGCGATGTGTTGGAGCAACATAGCTCTGTGGCACCCTGTTGCCAGCCCACATTGCTCCTCAATTATCAGGATCTCATTCTCCTCCTATACACGGAATGCAACCCACGGCTAACAGGCTGCTTCTTTATCGCCTCTTACGAGCAACCAAGGAAGCCGGAGAACTCGAGCGCCTGCTGATGTTAAATGGTCCACCCGCTCCGCCACGGGGGGATGCCGAGAGACGACTTTGTTAAGAACTTAATTTGCCAAAAACGTCCCAATGTAAAATTCGCTTTTATAAAATGTCGATGAGTTTTAATATAGTTTAGTAAATATGATCAATAATTTAAAGGCAATCTTTGTTTTTTTGACGGCTTTCGTTAGTGACATTTTCAGGATTTATTAAGAAACAAATGTGCTTTTGCAATTTTCAAGAGTAAATCAAGCACAAAATATGGCTTCAAATGTAAGAGCACAGTAGATTATTTGGTTTAGAAACAACTGTGACCCTTTTTTCT
Organism: Mopalia kennerleyi; assembly: GCA_034783855.1. Lineage (NCBI taxonomy): Eukaryota > Metazoa > Mollusca > Polyplacophora > Chitonida > Mopaliidae > Mopalia > Mopalia kennerleyi. The sequence goes on along the minus strand of JAVFBX010187781.1, from coordinate 10,564 downwards.
GATGCAACACGGACACATCACGCCTGTCCACATTCTCTATGTTTTTGTGATCTTGTCAACAATGATAAGGCATCACGTTTGCAAAGAAACTTATTAGTTTGATTGCAAATTACTTTCTCAATTTAGACAAAAACAGCTGAACCAAGTTTTAACCATCAAAGTTAATAACAAATCCATTAAACTATAAGCTCGCTTGAATATCGTAAGGTCATATGCGACTCTCAACAAAAGTTTTTAGTAGAAACACTAGAGCCTGTCCAAAAAAAAAAAAACTTTCGCAAATATATACATTCCAAGGCTTAAATCCAGTGCAATTCTGACAGGCCTTTGTAAACATTTTAATCTGCCCTCTTGAAACTTGGAAATTGAAAACTTAATATCTATACATGTAGTTACAGTTTTATTAATTATTCCTATAAGATACTTATTGTTATATACTAGATAAAATGACAGTCATGTAAAGAATTTTATTTCTCAAATCATAAAGTTTTCTAATTTATTTATGTGTATATGTCACTGTTATCGAACCAGTTATTTGCCTCCTTTTGGTATATCGGCATTGAACTTCTAAAACATAAATAAAAAAGTTTTACTGACGGCTTAAATAGTTTGCTGATAAAAATAATCTATGGCAGATATCTTGGCCTGCTAGATTCGGGGGTTAGGAAAGAATAAGCTATACTGTATTGTGAATACTGGTAGACCCAGATATGGTATTTGTTATTGACACTCCTCATATATGTTACACAGTATTCAAAGACCCTTGTAAATATCCGCTCAGAAGCCTCGGAAATGCCTTGGGAAATAACAATCCTTTCAGTGTCTTGCTATAAATAATGGACTTAACTTATATTGCGCAGTTATTTATAATATAATGGAAGATAACGGATAAAGCTGTATTTTATTTGTTTTCAAGTATTAGTTGTGGCTGGATAGGTAGAAGGACGACAATATTAATATTTCATGTAGAAAGTCGGTTTAATTTAAGCGTTGGCATCAGATACCTTCCAATCTCCTTAATTTAAAATATAAACTTTGTCCGAAAGTTCCTTATATCAAACTATTATTGGACAGTGCTAATTAAAAAAAGTTGCACGGGCACAGTTCTTTAGACTCTGTATATCTAAATCAGATTACATTGTATGATAGACTATTAAAGGTTGAGATTTGCATCTAAATCTACTCACAGTTAATGCCGTTTTTTACTGGGTCAGTTGTTTGTGTGCGTTCCCTATCTGAGTAACACTGTTTAACATAAACATAAAGTGTACCAGTTCTATAGCAAGGGCGTGGAGTCTTTATCCATCTGATCCGTATTTTTCTCGTGAAATATCTTCAACGGGCAAAACGTTCTGTGGGTTCAAGTATTGTCTTTAAAAATGTCGTACAACGTTAATTTTTTCAAGGAGAAAACATCCCTCCATGAAACTTTCGCGATTTTTAAAAGGCCTGAAAATAGTTATTTCATATAAAATGGTAATACACACATAACACATTTATTTATTGCACATGCGTGAAACTTTCTCGAGTTTATTCCGGGAATAAAATCGCGCAAGTTTTAAGGACACGAAAGCAATATGTTTTACAGTAGACTTGCAAATTTTAAAGGCCATCTGCAGCTCACGGTATACGAATTCCGAGCATGTTATCAGAGTGTGATAAAGTGCAACCAAAAATTGGATAACAAATGGGTTATTGAATCACCTTTCTAATTGACAATTTACAGATTGTGTACTCAGCACTCTGGAACATCGTGCTGTTTGTTTTCGCGTTAAGACAGAATTGTCAAAAAATAACGAAAATAAAAATAGCTGTTATTGGGATCAAATGGTATATATTGTCTTTAAATAACTAGCTCCCTGCATGACGGCCTATGTGAAAGGTCTACTCTCAGTGTTAAATGTCGCCTCCTTCGTCTGTCTTTCTTCATTAGGTACTGGGTTAATCGATAATTGCTCTTTGTTCTTAGGATTGAGCTTTAGCGAACAGAGGGTTCACACAGATTTGTTTCATTTCATGATTCTGCGCAAATAGAAAAGATTGATCTTGAATACTGGCTGTGTGATATTTAACCTTGAATGGTTTTATTAATAAGTCGAACTTGAATGCTGTCAGTGTGATATTTGGCCTTGGATTGTTTTATATATAACGCAACCTATGAACAAATGTGGTCAGAGACAGATCTTCAACCAGGAGTACTGTTGGTATGTCTACCAATCGAAATGGCAGATTTTATCCAAAAAAGTTCAGCACTGTTTCACACGATCTGGTATTCCATTAGAAATAAACATATTTAATCAATGGCAATTACCTTATATAAAAGTATATGTACATGTAGCTGTAGAAGATTATAGGTTTACAGCTGTTATCGTCCATTGATCCAGATTCTAAATGTGACCATGTCAGATGATAATTTCGCTCGTATTTACCACATTAACCTATATACCTTGCTCCAGATAATTTTTTCACATTTCTGCGCTTGTTCACAAATTAGACCGACCCCTCTGGGAGACGTAACTCCTAGATTGGGATGAATTTATTTATGGACACCCGTAAAAAGAGTTCCTGTCTGTTGTATGGAAATCTCTTGACGCGAATCGACAAGTTTAAGCACTCAGTCGAAAAACCTAATGAATGGTAGATGTATTCCTGGAACATAATCTTTGCTAGGTCATTCAAATGGCAGAGTCAGAGAATGATTAACCGATGTATCTAATTAGTAATACAATTCAGGATTACAACGAAGCTGTATTGAGTGGTTTTAATGTAAATTCAACAAATACAGTCTTAAATCCGGACATAAAAGTTATGTAAAAATGGCCATTCTGGTGTAATGACCTTGGCCTTCTACAAACTACAATTTGAAAGTGTGACGCTATCGCATGTCAGATGTGTCTATTCAATGCTAACACAATCTTACAGATCCATAGACAAGCCAGTGTTAAAATTACATCTTAATTTGGATAGATATCTATACGTGCATGTTCAAACATGCACGTATATAATATAACATATATAATAAACAATTATCATTTACTGATTGAGGGCAGTTACGCTTATGTAACCAGCTGTCGACCGAACCCGTACTTTATTCAAGAGTATCAGCTGGTTGAAACAAACAGTTGATGTATTGCCTGAAATCGACGTTATCCAATCAGATGTCCGAGAAGCCCGGAGCTAGGTTTGAGCCTCGCACAAAATTATTTTAGCTGACCAGGTGGCCGTGTTTCCTACCATAAGATACAGTCCCTAAGCACATCAAAGAATACATATACACGCGATGCCAGAAAAAGCACGTTTGTCAGAACATGTACCCATCTTCCAAGAGATGATTTAATCAAGACCGAAAAGCAACTATATTACCAAGCGACCTTGGTATCAGTGACAAACCATAGCTCACACAAAAAAGTAATTCACTCCACTTCCGGGTACCTTAGACAATGCCCTGGAGCTGCCTGTTCAATCAGGGATTCGTCTTGGCTGAGGTACGGCTACAGGTCGACCGCTGGTTATACGATGGTACAGGACGGTACATTGTGGGTGTACTAACGTTATATAGTCATTTGTAGACGGTAGAAAACTTATTTTCCAAGAGGCGGAAGAAGATTTAAGTTTTCTGTAAACAAATAACCTTACTTGAACTAACTGTGTTTGTATGTTGATTACTATTGGTGTATACCGCAGCTATATGAGAAAACTGCGCTGTAGCACGGCGTTGAACAAGCACGAACCAATATTAACCATACAATATAAAACAGCGAACAATAACTCAGCTGATACAATGGAGGCATTGAACGACTTGCATGGTTTCAACCAATTCTTGATGAAATATTGTCAACCTTCTGGATATACTTTGAAAACTGGATTGAATAAAAATTTGTAAATTGAATATCAAGTTTCAAAATTGTGAAATTACATTTGGCGTATGTTTAGGTAATAATTTACTTAATTTCTTTTTTATCAAGGGAAATAAATACATTTATGACTTGAAGATATTATAATGTATAGTAAAGTATTGAAAAGGTCATATGAATAAAACTCGGCAAGTTTACAAAAATTTGATGAAACAATATTGTCAACATCTTTCTGCTGCAATGAAGTTTGCGTCAGTAAGAAGCAATACTACGTGAGTATCACACTTGTCTTTCAAGATTCAATAACCACTGTTTTATAGCTCTGTGGCAATCTGTCAGCTTTCAAATTAATAAAATATTCCCAAGACGGCTATTGATCGAATTTGAACCTGACTTTTGTCGTGTCATTTGAAACTTGTTATCAATAACTGAACGACTAGTACCCATGGGTATATTAAGTCGATAAATCACCGGTCATGAGACAGATTTTAAGTAGGGATTTATTTCAGTTAAAGTGACTAATTGCAAACACGCTTTCAGTTAAGTACAACTAATGACGTTTCGGTGTGGCGAAGTAATTACCAACGTGATGCTTTGGCAGCAGTTTAGACCTTTAGACTGAATTGCGATTCATTTCACGTATCCTCGGATTTTCGCGGGATAGCCTTATGGACCTTCACGTGTGTCTTCACGCGTTCCCCTGGTTTTATCAGAATCAGTCAGGAGGGGTTTCTGTAATCACTCGTTTCCCCAATCAACTCGGATAAAACAGTTCAGCGATCACGTAAAATGGTGCAAGCTTCCCGCCCACACTGTGCACATTTCGAATTTTACTAGCCCTGGAGTTAGATATAAACGAGGGACAAACGTCATCGCCTTTGCCGACTGCGTTTGAAAAAAAAAACAAAAGCGAGGAACTGAATTTTTAAAAATTGTTTTGTATATGTTTGATCACCTTATATAAACAGTCCTTTTTGATCAAATTAAGATCAAACCAAAGTATGGAATGTGCGACTGCGTATACAATATAAAATACATATTGGTTGGACTGCCGCTATTTTGTTTAATGAAAGGTTGGAATTGACAGTTCTAACGACAATATTTGTAATTTTTTAGATCCAAAATTGTTAATTTAGAGTTTGTTGGTTTTGACACTTGTGTATGTCTTTTTCAGTTTAATTTATTCCACTTTGTGATACCAAGGGTGGTATTGGTTGTAATAATCTTATATATAACATATGGACAAAAATAATTATAAAACATAAAACAGTGAAAAACCATAATATGTTTGCGCTTCAGCTTAGCTGAAATACAACTAAAAGTGGCGTAAAACAATAAGCTATTTATCAATCAATGATTATGCCAACTAAGAAATAAGGAACACTAGATACACCAAATACTGGTTATGAAGGTCCGCTGCTTATCGCTTAATGACATTCGATGAGAAAGTGGCCGTTATTTTTCTCCCGTCAATATAAATGGTGGCGATTAGGCTTCTGAGACTTTATTGACGTTACTGGTTACAGTTTTTCCCCCAAAATCTTTCCAACCTGGATAACATCTAGTACATGTTTGTCTTGGGATACTGCTTTGTTTGATTGAGTTATGTGAATACGCAAAAGGCATTTGTTCTATGGGATGTCAGATAGCTTATGCTTATATTCGTTTGAGATGATCATATGGTCAATCAATAAATGTGCACCAAAAATAAAATCAAACTTCTGCTTTATAATCAGAAATGCCTAAGTTTAGTCTTGTTTACGGGTTTATACCTTCATTGAAAGGCGTCCACGAGTGGGAGGAATCTCTTGGTGGAAGTACGGCAACAGCTCATCGGAGGTCGATTTCTACATTGCAGGTATGCGTGTTAGAGTGTCTGGGGCCAAGAACGCTCGATTGTGGGTGGGTTGGCAGGCTGAACATGCAATGGCGAATCAGTGACATTAAGACAAAGCGGGCGTCTGTTCCATCTTAGCTCTTGCATTACAAGGACTGCAAAAAGTTCTCTCTAACGAGATCTGGTTGACTGTGTCGCGTGTAATTTTATTTTAAGCCATATGCCATAATGTGTGCAGCCCGTGTGTGAGTTAAAACCGAGCAACTAAATATCAGTCACTTCGTTTTAAGTAAGTGGGATGCTTTAAAATATATTATTCAGTAGTACTAAGAGGTGGTCAATATTCATAAATAAGAGAGGCTGGTCGATGGATAACAAAGCTGTGGAAGTGCTGTAGCTTCAATCCATATGATAACGCCTTTTACAGATGAAACTTGACCTATTTTCTTGTCAGACAAAAAAAAAACAAAAAAAAACTCTAATGGTACTAACAGCCATTGGGCACCAGTACCCGGCACTATTCCATTGTCTATAGACCAGCGGACGAAAAGCTGAATGTGAATTTGTAATTTGAAAAATATAGTTTATTTCAATACGAAAAAAGGAGACCGAATCGACACTGCGTCATATCACAAAGAATCGGATCACATGCAAGACAAAGTCGACTGATTGACACACGGACAGTAATCAAGAAATAGTGGCTCAACACAAGATATCCCCTGGAATTTTATCAGACATACAGTTCAACACAGAATACAAAATACAATATGGGAAGGCTATACGAATTAACTCGTTTTTCATAAATATGTCACTGAAATATCAGGATTTCTGTCACACACACAATTGACATTTCACTGCAGCGTAACATCACTTTTGGTATTACTCTCTGAACCATGACCCTGTCAGGACTACTTCGTGGGTGACCTCTGCTCTCTTCGGTAAGATGATGAATTGAAGACTTCAGCGTAGATTACACTACCACAAACTCTGATTTACTAGGGCACCATTCGCAAAGTCGAATTGTGTCATTATTTTAAAGTGGTATTTTTAAAATGTGAACAACAACAAGAATCGAATTTTTCATTCTTCTCGTTTGGCATCATTCAGCAAAAAAAAGAAAGAAAGAAAAAACAACAGCCCCCCTCAAAACAAAACACTTCCCCCCACCTCAAATATACACAGATAACAATCATACGTAAGCCAGATTAGCACACTAATCCCATCCAAATGTATACAGCATCTGTCCACCATGATTTTGATATGTTCAGGCGGAGGAATCTTAAATGGAGTTCACAGACGCACTCTTACGTGGTCAGGAACACATCGGATCGAGTACTGTTTCGTCGTTATGAGTTTATCATTTTTATAAATGATGAATAAAATATTATACAATGAATTTTGAATAGAGTAAATATTTCCCTGGTGAAATTGTGGAAAATATTATTGGCATGATATGTAGATTCATCGATCATGCATCTATACGACATCCATGTGCTAACGGTATTAATATTTGGAACTATATTTTATTGAAGTTCGAATCCCGGTGGAGATAAGCAACATGTTTTATGTACACTAAATATTTATATTGGAGGCGATGCTTAACCAGTTTGTAATGCTGCTTTACTCGAGTCTTACGTCGCATACAATGTTGTTTTACCAATTGTTTGAATTGCTAGCCCAATCTGTGAAGTAAAATCAATCAAGACATCCAGGGCAACAAATGATAACATATAAAGATATACGACAAACACAGGGTCATTGCGCAACAGGACAATTCAGCTACCAAAGGTTACGTCAAACACCCCCTTACATAATATTACAAGGCAGCATTGTAGTGTTCACCAAGGATATTGTGCCCTGAACAAATTAAACTAGGTTCCCAGGCAGCCAGCACATGGCTCCGACGTGAGTTAGGAATGGGATAGTTGACGGGAGCAACCATTGTGTCCATCACCTCCACATTAGATCTACACGTTCTCGAGACATTACCTCAGAAAACAACAACACGAGAGACACCGCAGCCCATTCCCTGACACAATGCACGCACACTTTGAACCAGAATAGGATTAAGACATGTGTTTAAATTGGGATTTACCTGGGTAACACCACATTGGGGTAATAATCCACGCGGAACATTTTTGGAGTGAACGAACAAAACTGTGTCGCCTATTTAAACACACACTGGATTATATTTGACAGTCTTTTCCTGGATTTATGATAGCCGGTATGCTGGCGATTTTCAAACAGAATATGTATAATATTTTGTAAAATAGATGAATATGATTTCATCATTCAATCGGTTGAACATAATTATAATTGTCAACTATACTGTTTTACAGTATAGTAAGTTGCCATGCCAAGGTATCATAACGCTTTAAGCGGAAATTAGACTCCAAAGTTGATGCCAGAATTCCTGTGGATATTGCCAGTCCAGAAAGAAGAGAGTAATTGACACCATTAATACACAGTGTTGTGGGATACGCTACACCTTCTTAATGGCACGACCATCAGGATTAAATCGGAAATTGAAATCCCGTGTGACAATGGTTGTAATGCTTGTTATAAATCATGTATTTAGCTCAGTGTGGTGGGTGTTAGGGCGATGATAGATAATTATCCAGAACAGACAACGCATTTACATATGATAGAGATATGAACAGCTATTTGAGACAACTCACCGTCAAACAAAATTTCTATGGGAAACATAGAAGGATTGATCATGTGACTTGATCGACACCACTCTCAAATGTTCAAGCTTTTTAACATAGTAAACAGACTGTAAGATACTTAGTGAGTGGATAGAAACTTATGTCATTGTGGGACTTTTTGTGTCTCTCGATGGTACTTGGAATCTTTGGGTCATCGGTTTTACAATATTCGGAGATGGAAACGTCTACAACGGTGTTGAAGAGTTAATTAGAAGTTCTTGATAAATACCACTGGGGTCTCATTCCAGGACACTGACTGGAAAAAAGCAGACATTGAACATTTCGCTACATGTTCCTGTATCGTCATCCGGTGTAAATTGACTAAAAAGGGGAGAGGTCGAAGCTATATACATGTACCAGTATGAAGGGATTAAAGAAAACAATGTCAAATTTTATAGTGTACAGTGTGGACCATAACCATTGATAAGATTACTAACATGGTAAATATATAATAAAAGAATTAATGTTCCGAAGTTACTACCCCTGTAATTAACTGTCTAGAGTTGAAAAATCTGTCGAAATGTCATTGTCTTGCCAGTTTGATTAAGACCACAGCTAGTCGTTACTTTATATTTAAAAGTGCATCTCTCGGCGTTCATAAGTGGAAGCTTTCTGTTAATACATCAAAAACTAAAGTTGTTGTATTTAGAAAAGGGGGTAGACTTTGTAATAGGGAAAAATGGTTTATTGGAAAAGAAAAACTAGAGAATGTATCTATGTACAAATACTTAGGAGTAATATTTTCGCCCACTGTTAGTCACTACAAAACTGTGTCATATTTAGCTTCTCAAGGTAAAATAGCCCTTACTGAACTACTGCGTACTATGTGGTACCTAGGAGATATGCCCTTTGAAATATTCTTCAAAATTTTTGACACCAAAATTGTTCCTATCTTGACCTACGGTTCTGAAGTATGGGGTCTGCACCGGTTTGAGGATATTGAACGGGTACAGCACTTAGCTTGTAAACGATGGCTTCGATCTGGGATGACAACTCCAAATGCAATGGCGTTGGGTGAATGTGGAAGGCGGTCTTTACACTGCATAACTGTTCTCAAATCCATAAAATACTGGCTAAGAATTATGGTTATGGCGCCAAATAGGTACCCACATAAGGCGTACAAAATGCTATGTCATCTAGACAAAAATGGCCAACAAACCTGGGCGAGTAATGTAAGAGAGTTGCTATACAGTTTGGGTTTCGGTTACGTTTGGGTCAACCAAGGAGTTGGCCAAGTAAATATATTTGTATCATTATTACGCCAACGCCTAGAAGATATAAATGATCAAAACTGGCACTCTAAGTTACTTGAAAGCTCAAGATATGATATCTATAACCAGTACAAATATAATTTGGAATGTGAATTGTATGTAAAACAGTTAAATATGACCATTAAATACAGAACTGCACTGGTGAAAGTCCGTGTGGGCACAGCTGGCCTTTTAATGGACAAAGGAAGGTTTACAAACATTGCTAGAGAGCTCAGATATTGTCAAGTCTGTAATGCTATTAAAATAGAGTCCCATTTCCACTTTGTTCTTATTTGTGGTAAACACGAAGATATTCGTTTGGAATTGATTCCACAGAAATTCCTTCAGAACAGGAATGAATAAAGACTATTATTATTATTTATCTGTCATACGGGACTGGTTAAACGTGCTATATCTGCCCCAAACAGAACTGGACAAGTGTGATATATATCCTGTCTATATAGAATTATCACAGAGTTGTAGACGTTAGTTTCAATTATGTATGTTGACCAGTGTAGAAGAAAGGTCATTAGTCGTAGTCTTAAATTAGACTGCATGCAAGTCCACAGAAAGTGGCCAGAAATATTTTAAAACATTTATTTGAATTATTTCAATATTCAATTCAATTCTCATGTATGCAATAAACCTTCAAACAAGAAACGCCACAAGCAAATTTTGCGTAAACAGGTTTGTTTAAGGATCTATGAAACGTTATAATTTTTGTGTCCGACTTCAACAGATACAGGTACTTCAATTCGATAAAAAATATAAGTGTCTAAAAATTTAGGCTACTTAAAAATCTGGAAGTTTAATTGTACGAAACTGCATGCATTCCTTTACTGAAGACTTGTCACCAAAGACAGTTAAAAATATGTTTTATTAGGTACTCATCAATTATAAATAGGAGAGACATTG
>JAVFBX010187770.1:0-13731 GCA_034783855.1 Mopalia kennerleyi | reverse complement strand
AATAAAAATTTGTTGGTTCGGTTTGGGGCCGTTTCCCCCCCCCCCCCCCCCCCCCCAAAAAAACCCACTAAAATGCATTTCTAAATGAAAATGTTCTTACTTTTAATGATAAACAATTTTTTTTTAATTTATCAAATGAAAATGAGCTTATAGTAGGTTTGATTGGTTCTTAAATGGACAACAATTATATTTTCGATCACTCAAATTATCGATATACCAACGACATTTGACAGCAGAATATTCTAAAATAGTGAACATTATGATTAATTTGTACAAATTCTCGCCAATATGGAAGAGCGAATAGACAAAATGTGTGTAAAGGTGTTCATTCTGTTGAAAATCGATAATGTATGGAAGAGCGAAAGGATAAAATGTGTGTAAAAGAGATAATTCTGTTAAAAATTCATAGTGTTTTATAAAACATGGACTTGTGGTACGAATACATATTCATTTGAGTAATACAAATTCTTGATAATACATCCGAGCTGGAAGGCAAGTACAAATTGGAATTGTATGTAAAAACAATGACTTTGTTTCCTATACACATCATGACAATATAGAAGACCGATTGTTTTGCTAATACAAACTGCTGTAAATTTAGGAAGACATACATTTCTCCAGGTTTTTAACAAACATTTTGAAAAACAAATATAATCTCTCAACGGAATACGTTTCAAGTCAACGGAAGTTCTAGATTGAGTGCATCTTGCATAATGTCCAACGTAGAAATTTTCCCAATGAAATACAATGTCCATTACTGTTTCCTTCAGTTTACCATACACTCAGCTCGTTGTCTTAAAACTTGGAAGCACTTCCGATCTCAAATAGCACTAAACATCAATCTCGTTGTGCATCCAGAAGTCACCACACTATAAAATCCACTTCCGGTGAACACACCTCAAAAGTTAATGTATGTACAAATATAATCTAATTTCACTACTTTTATTTACAATATTTTTAGTCCGAGATTCCGTTTTTTTGTAAATTTCAAAAGTCTCCTGATTTGAACATATCTACTAAAAGTCTTTCGATCGGAATGCTTCCTATTGTCTTTCTGAAGAAAAGCTCTTCAATGGTGCTGCCTGATACTGCTCGTAAGTTGGGAAGAAGTAGTAAGAGTTTTCCAAATCGGAATGGTTGAGTAGGGTATGAGGTTTGGATAAATTTACTGAGAGTTAACTGAGCCTGGTCTTGCAGTCCCGCCACTGAATGGAAGTCTCGCAAGGATTTCATCTCCGAGGCTGAATTACTAGCAAAAGCTGAAACAGTAAGTGAGGCAAACATTATTATTTTTGTCAATAACCTTTAGCTTCATCAATGTTTATTGGGTTGGTATATACATAGTAATTTGTTTGTTTTTGGCATAAGATTGTTTAAAAAAATGTCACATTCAAGAGAAAATGCCATTTGAATGAAGCCAATGTTCTGGAGTCTACCCTTAAATATATGGTGAATGTACAGTATATCGAAATTGTAAAGCGAAATTCGAAAACGACATTATGTTACACGGCGAATACATTACACCATACTGCGAACAGAATGGAGAAAGACAAACAAAATGTAGTGCTAACACGACTGTATAATACTAAAAACTACAGTGACTACATAACGCTTATATTTACAATTCAGAACAACATATGTTGGAAAATAAATCTTAAAATTGTGGGATAACCAAATGAAACACGATCTATTTTACATAAAATACATTTCATAATCATTTAGGTCTACATATTACAAAGTTTTTCTCTTAACCAAGTAATTGTAAGTTACTAAGATGTAGGTGGGTTACTTTATAAAAAAAATAACATGTCACACGTGAACTGTCCTCTATTCGACTACTGACCTGTTTTGAAAATGACAATTCCTTTGAGACATGCGTATTCCGTAGGGTCGACTAGAAGAGCTTTAAATTTGCCGATAATCTCTTGCAGTGCCCGGATTTCACTCATCATGCTTACGATCTTCTCAGGTGGTGAGTGTTCACTGCTTATACCTATGTGAAAACAAACAAAAAACGTTGAAATTGAAAAGAGAAACAGAATCAGTTTGAATGCAAATATAATTGTTTAGAAACATTATAAAAACGAATGATGTATAGTGTCATATAATTAAAGTGCACGATAGTCAGTGTAATATAGTTTGGTTTCCAAGCTAGAAGTATTTCGGTTTCAAAGTGGGTTGAATATTAAGATTATGTTGTTCATAATAGCTTGAACAGAGCTTTTAATCCCCGATTCTGTAGAAAACAATGCATCATTAACAACCGGTGTTCCATTCCCGTACACACTCAACACTAGAAAACTAAGATCCAGATATTGTTAATGTAGTCTTTACTCTATCCCGGCTGATATTTATTGCAGTTACCAAAATGGAACACTTTGTAACTCTATTTTGTTTAAAAGTCATTCCCTTGTAAATATGAAAACTTTATAAAGTTGACATACCTGCTGCAGAAAGTAATGGACCAGCTTCTATGGGCATCTGGAATTGAGCCGCTCCCAGCACAAACAATTCCCGCCAACCTTCCTCTAAAAGCAGAACTTGGTCCCGGAACGGAAGGCTCAGAAAAGCGGGAACATTTTTTGCCCATTTAACACTCATAAATAGAAGTCTTGCTGCTGCTTCACATATAGCCTCTGGATTATTGTAATAAGTGTGGGGTAACTCGTGAGGATACTGAAAATATAAAGTTTAGAAAAAAATTTGAATATGACATATTTCCAAATTTTTAAATGACAACACCTATATTTTTCTATCTTTTCTGTAAGACTTATACCGGAAAATTATTTATTTCAAGAAATAAAAAATGATATCTTAAAATTGGACATTTGCTGTCGAATTTAAATAAGATTTGCCTCGAACCATTGATATTAGTTTTGTTAAAACCTCAAAGTGGGTGGTTGTTCAATTGATTGGGGTATTATGCTTCTGTTGTACACTGACGCAGGCTTGTATACAGCATATGCAGTATAGATGCGATGTACCAAAGGCAAATCAGATTATTTTCGTTCCCTAGCTTGAAGAGCAACAGAAGTCTTCCGCAGACCAACAACCAATGAAAACTAAAATATTCTTGTAATTCTGGTCAATGTATAAATCTATGAGACCAATTTTACCTTTGGTGTTGGTTGACATAGCATTGTGCCTGGAACGGGGCTATGTTCCACAGCGCTGACTGTGATGCCATCATTGACTTGTTCCAAACCAACCAGCCCCGGAAAGAAAGCCGTGCGAAAAGGAGTGTGGGCAAGAGCAGACGTCAACTCGCTCGTTTCCTTCAGGTACATGGCTACCTGGCGTCGTATCGTTGAATTTCGAGGACCTCGTTCATGTTGCACAGCTGATGGACAAACGAAACGTCAGAGATAAGTATAAAATCAAATGTGGGTACAGTAATGTTATTCCAAAGTAGTTTCTTGTAAAGCAGGAAGAGCTTCGGAATTGCATCAAATATATCCTAATGCAGTGCTAACAATTTTAAATCCAAGTCATAAAATACCAAGATAAGTATATCTATAAAGCACCGTGCAAGATAACGGTTCAAAAATGCCAACAAATGTTATCTCTTCATATTTAGATCCCTATTTATTAAAGATGTACATGATTAAATGGAAAGGTGAAGTGATAAAAAAAAAGTGAATAGCAGTATACATAGGCCAGTAACCGGTTAAGGACCACATTTAAATTAATTATATTCCTGCAGTGCTAATTAAAAACATCATGAACTGCACTCGGAATATACCCAGAGGCTCCCGTTTGGCGCCAATTACCGACAATAAGAAGTCGTAATTTAAGTGAAATGCCGTTGAGTATGGTATAAAACACTAATAACCGAAGAAATGGTTGTTGGCGCAGATTAACGCTCTTAGGACGGATGATTTCTGACGATGTACAGTTGAGATTTCTTAATCTCCTTTGGTCTGTGGAGTAGATCTTTTGAAAAAGCTGATATTGAAATAAGTATAAGTCAATAGTGTTGGTTATGCCCTTTAACAAGACGCTGCTTCATCCACGTTGTCATACTGATTTCATCGCACGCTTTGACGACTGTCCTTTGCTCTTTAATTAGGATGCCTGTATGGAAATCGTTGTGGGGAACATTTGGTCATGTGTGTTCTAGCAAATAACCGATGCCCAGATAAAGTTTGTCTTTTTTTAATTTAATACCGTTGGGTTGAACAGACCGTTTGCACCCACTCATATAATGGAACATCTTTGACGGTTCAATAGCTGACAAATTACCAACATTGGATAACAAATAAAAACGGAGCTAATCGCATAGGCTCTTTAACCACTTCCCTTGACACTGGCGATTGGGAGCTACCCCGAGAAGAAGCCACTACTAAAGGAAGCGCACCTGGAGGAGATTGCCTCGTCTGGTGCCACATGACCTACCCTGACCCAAAACATGAGAATTAATTGCGAACAGACACTGGTGGGACGTTCAATTAACTTTGGTGAGCACGTCACCGAAAAGCAAACGCTGCCATCTCAAATATTTCCAGCTTATCAAAAAAACAATTTTGATATTAATTTCTGAGATTGCTTCCTGGACGTGCCCGGATACTGTAAGATACACTGATGACTCAATAAAGAAATTAGCTTAGCGTGGCTTTAGGGCAAGAACTTTACAACTTCATCAATAATGTCCCTGTCAATGTTAGTGAAGGAATTACTGATATCACAGTATAAAGCGGCAAGAAGTACCCGAATGCAAATGTAATTAGAATATATAACACTTAATACATTTTTTTTCATAGAAACATTTCCTTTTTTTTACATGATTTTAATATTTTGAAACATTTTTAAAAAAATATATAATATCTAACCTTTAAGAATTGTTCAGTCGCACTAAAAATAACTAGTATCATATTCTGATCCTTTTTGTGAAAGGTATATCTACTTTAAAAGAACCACGGTTAGAAATCGCATAGAGGAAGAATTCAATAGAAATTTAAAGATACAGTTGCCATTGATAAGCCTCACGCAGAAACATCTTCTTTTACAAAAGTATCCACTCCTCGAGAAGCCCTCCTAACACTCATCCTGTATGTCGGCTCAATGAGAATGAATACTCTTGCACGCTACGCGTCCCATACCTGTAGTAGGTATCACAAAAGAGAAGGTACGGCGAGATTCAGTATATTATTTGGCCTGTTTGCGCAGCTGTGCTTCCGCGAAGGAAGACAAGGTAGAGAGCTAACCAAAACAGCCCCACTAGACAATAGAAGAGTTAGGGGGAGGGAGAGAGCGTTTACAACTCTACCAGCTCCAGGGCCAGGGAAGGTCAACGAAAGGAAACATCTTTATAAGTCCCCGTGCCATTCAACCAAGGTTAAAGAAAAGCGAAACAACGAAGCCAAAAGTTTGCATATTTGGTGTTGTCCGGGACGGTAAAGTCACTGTGGTGGATGGTATGTCGGCCAACAAGCCATCCCCTACCTATTTAACAAACTTGATTCGCGCATGAATCCATGAATAGAACTGATCAGTTTGAGCTGTACCTTTCATTGCACTGTCATGTAGAACAACTCAAGTTTCACCAAAATCAAACTACTATATGTTTTCAGAGGTATAAGCAGTAGCGTTCCTTTTTCCACCACACGTTGTACATCGGATTGTCGTCATACCTAACTTTACACGATAGCTAATCCTCCTACTTAGATTGTCATCCGCTTTTCTTAAAGAGTCCATCCTAAAACCCAGCTACAGATTTACAAATTTTTCAAAATCATTATCAAACAATAGATTTTGCATTTAATCCTTTATCTCTCCCTTTTGCAGATATAAAATATTTAGACTGCTTCATGAAAGGAAGTTTTGGGGATCCTTCAATAAGTTTTTCCACCCCCGAGTTGGAATATGTTTTATTTGTCTGTGGGATTGAAAAAATGAACTGCACATAAAAGGCAAAAGCACACGGCTCGCGAAAACTCGATCGATCTCTTATATTGACAAAGGCCAACAGGTTTGAATATAAGAAGAGATGTAAAAATGTAAGCACTTGTAACAATTCAAGTAATTTCTAACAAGTGTTGCATAAACACATTGCGGGTGAATTAAAACGTGTGAACTCTTCTGTGGCGTAAGGCACAAATGTTAACGAGCTGGTGAGGGTGTTGATGACACGCTGCTATTTGCACACGTCTCAATTCACATGTCCAACCAACTTTCCCTTGTGTCTGAACTTCTTAAGAGAGATTTTGACTATTTGCATTAGGATCTTTTATAAAATAAACTCACACAATCCTGTTATGAGTGAGAGAAAGTTAGCGATCCCTACAAGCAAAATAAATATCGCAACAGAGAGGGAAAATGGAACGGGATAAACTAACAACGAAAGTTGTATATCATGTTCAGGCTAGTCCACAGTAATGTTTTTCATTATTTATGCACTTAATTAAAATTTTAAGCGAAATTAAAATCAATTTAATGCAATGAAATCTATTATTTGTTCTCATGACGCTACAGCTAAAAAGATTGTGATGTCCTATATGTTAAAATCAACTTTAGGTAAGTATACGCTTCGTGGTAACTATACCTATATGGGCAGTATGTTTCAAGCATTTTCATGCTGTCTTTTCTAGCAGTGGAGGAAGATTAATTTTCCAACCGAGCAAAATACTGGACATTGTATGGATGTGTTTTTGTGGCTTTTGTTGAAGTCATTACCGTTATATAAATGAAATACCCTCAAATACGGCGTTAAACACCAATCAATCAACGTACTCTTCGTGGTTGAAATTGAGAGCTTTGCGACTAAGGTTTTGATTTAATTTTAAAAACTATGTGCCAAGTTATCGAAACATAATGTCAAAGAAGTTAAACGCTTCGATAAATATTGCTAGATATAACAGCCGTTTTAATTAAATAAATTTGTCGGGAAATGAAAGCGATTGATTGAGAGGTATTTTGATTGAAATCATTGGCAGCCGAAGAGACTCTTGTCACCGCCGTGTCGCTTTTATCTCTGAAGGTCGCTCTTGCGGACTTCTCGGTGACTGGTATTCACGGCGCTTAACAAAATCGAAAATTAGGGAGAACATTTGATACAGGTCCAATAATAAACGTGTTAGTGCAAGTATGAATGGTTGATTTGGTTGAACACTCGTCGAAAAGCTCACTGATACACAGCAACTCGTAACAATTCATTTCTAACGCCCATCGCCTGCCAAAAAAACCAGCCCGACACGTTTCGTATTTCCTTCTAGCACCAGACTCGCCAATGGACACCCAGAAAATCGATGAACGCTCAATTGCCTTTACTGAAGCCTCGTGAGGCTGGCACGTGCGGTTATTTCCTCGTCGAGATTTAAATGATATTTGCACCATGCCCTGCTATTGAAAAAGACAAGATGGGTAATCGAGAGATTTGGCGAATCCAGCAAGCGGCTAACAATCCGGACAATCAATGGCGGAAAACCACAATCAACACGTTCATTAACTCGATGAAAAGAGGTGGAATCTAACCAGCTTTTCCCATTCAAAGGGAATCTAATGTGAGTGATATTTCCGTTCAGCAAGGGCTTTTCGTTCCGAGTATTGGCTGTAAGTGATAGCCTTTTCTGCTCTCTTTAAAAAACCTCTCTCATGTCTGCCAGACAAAAAACACAGTGGCGGGAATTTCTTGGATAGAATAATTGTCTTTTCGTAACCCTTGGAGTCTCCTTCGCGACTTGGCTGCTATTATCCGATTGCGCTGGCAATACGAGAACCCCTGGCTACAAAGGAATAATTTGTGTCGTGGGAAACCGCAAATTGACGTAATATTCATATAACATCTTGTCAATTTGGCTGACTGGCTAATCATATCTCTTTGTTGAGGCAGTCTTAAGCGGTCTTCCCTCCGTTTATCTGCATTGCCTTTGAGTTGTATTCTCTGCTTATGTCACAAGAGTTAAAGATATTTCCTTCTTCAAAAAAATGCGCCGTATTTTTGCCAAGTCTGAAAATAACGCTAATTTTCCAATCGCTTAGAAAACAATGCTTCCTGTCAAGTTTATCGAACAGAGTAAACATGCAATTATGGATACCGATCTGCTTCTGACCAAACACCACAAAAGAAACGTTCGATTTTCACCCCAAACCAACAATTGTATAAAAAAAAAATCTCCCTATTACGTATCCAATTAATCAGAAAGCAATGTGTTTAAGCCATCGAATCTAGAAATCCCCAGCGGAATTACTGTACAATTCTGCTTTTGAAAAAAAAAATCAATTATATTATGTTCGTGACTGAATCAGAAAAAAAAACCATGTTATAAGTTTAAATTCTGATTAATTAGTTATTTGTATTTTCTGTTGCTTTCTTATTTATTTGTTTGTTTGTTAGTATATAGTCCCAAATTCATCTGTAATCGGGGGAGGATGTTTTAACATCTTGAAAACCTCAAATCTGAACTTTTTTACTTTTACATATTCCGTCTTCTTGTGAGAAAATTTGACACTTAATGGGTGACACTTCTAAAATATTCAAGCCCTTTTTTCAAAACAAAACACCTTTGGTGAGCGGAGAGACAGAGAATCAGTGACTGTCTTATCTCCCTGAGCTCAAAAAGCCAGTATTGTCAGAGGCGGTCAGAAACAGACGTTTCTATTGGTCCTGACTTCTTATCAGTAAAAACTGATATGGTCGATAACCTATCAGAGATCGGTGTGAGTGTGTAAGTCTAGTCACCTGACCATAGCTTTTCTGACTTACAGCCTCGGGCGGACAAATTACCTGGATTTATCTCATCGGGCGATCAAGCGTCAATGCCATGTCAAAAGGCAAATCAAGTCACGAGGAACGATCTTTAGATTCTTACTTTGACGGTTTTTACAAACTTATTTGACAACTCAGACACACAAACAAGTTGACTACACCTAGTTGATTATCATAGTTAGTGATCTCATAGGACTGGGTCTTCGGTATACTCAAACGGTAAATAAAATTCAGCAAAATTTCATTCGAATACCTAATATGCAATCAACAATTCGCCAATAATGCCGAAGTAACATAGTAACTTTGTCGGAGCTTAACTAATTTTTTGGCTTACATCATTCTTACACTTACCATCTTTATTCATTCCTGCTTCAACACATTTTGTGAGCCGACATGCGCGGCACTGATTCCGGTGAGTCTTGTCAACAGGACACGCCCCTTGACCACGGGCTTTGCAGATATATTGTCTATTTCTTCTGATAGATCTCTGTAAGAACAAAAAACACGCATTTATCAATGTCCTACAAACTTCACAAACGTTGTGCATTTTAACTTCTTTGAATAGACATCAATAATATATAACTGAACTTGAAACGCATCAAAATAAAAGTAAATCAGAAAAAGGATTCGATTATTAGGAAAAAGAGCAATGCGATTGAACGCACTACAATAAATGTATCCACATCGTATCTGAGAACTGTTTTAGATGTTACTGTTTATGTAATTTCAGTCAAAATTAAAATAATTTATATTCTATGCAGTGTTTAATTTGCCCCCAATTAATATAAAAAAATATGTATACAGGAGACGATATTTTCCAAGGGTGTTTAAACAATATATGTTTCTGATGAAATAAACCTAATAAATGAAGAAAAAAAAACTTAATTTAAATCTATTGAAGTTATGAACAAGGAGGTTTGACAACAATACAAGACTTAGAGAACTGACTGTTTATAGCCAGTTTATATCTTTCATTCCAAAATTTTAATTTAAACATTTTGTTAAAATATTATGAATAATATAAATGTATGTCGTGTTTCATAGTCATTGCCTTTCTAAGGAATCGTAAACAAAAAAATTAAGTTAAGCCGACATTTTTATTCATACTAAGAAATCTAAACACATTTTCGTTTTAATTTGTATATGTGACAAATAATCTTGTTCGTGTCAATTACAGACCAGGATGTTCTTGCGATAGAAAGGGAGTGTTAAGAAAACAAAGAAATGGGGAGTGAAATTCAAACACCTTGAAATTTCTCAAAGAATTTTTTCAATGCGATGTCTTGACTTAAAGTGTCGGAGTTAACGAGTTGGCTTGGGCCGGTGACACGTTTTGGGGATCTGTTTTTGTGTGCCCTCTAAAACTGACTTTAACAATCTAATCGGTGAGAATATTGAAAATCCATAATTTGTATGCGGACGACCACGCGAGTAGGCGAATACGTGCTTGGCCGTAAACTGCTATCTCCTATAGGTATTTGTTCATAGAAAATAGTGATTTACACGCGTCTTCCGAACAAGCCGTTAAAGTTTGTGTTAAGTTTTAACTCTGGTCTTAGCTTATATTCTCCTTGATTCGAGTGGTCTCGGTAAGATAGTTGGTGTGCTGGACCTGAGATCTGCCCGCACATAGTGGGTGGGTCCCCCCTCACCTGTTACACCCCACCACTCTCCCCTTAAACCTCAATTTGACAAGACACGGCTCAGGTGTTCTTCAAGAGCACTCGTAACAGTTAGACGACTCGGGGTGGCCAGCCAAGAAGCTATTGTTTCTACAAACATTCGTTTACACAAATTTCATCCTTAAGTCAACATGGGCCCTCGAATTTCCCCACGGGGTTACGTCGAAAGGCAAATCCCCTTTCCGTATTTCTCGGTTTGTCCAGACCCGCCGAACGGGTGGGGGAATTCAGAAAGACACCTTACTTCGTGCCGGCCTCCCGATTCACCGTGTTCTCCTGTTTTAACAAGATCACTCATTTGTTTCCGGTGACAAAGGTTAAGATTAAAGAGTCACGTTTTTCTCTCTTTTCCATCTCCTCACAATGTTCCTGATAAATCCAAGGAATCAGATTTAACAATTATCTTTGGCACCTTGTTAAAGCCAGTCCAGGTCCACCTTTAGTTCAACATTTGCCCACTAATTACCTGTCCTACACCTGTGGATGATCAGGGATGTGAAATGTCAAAGGGACCCGGGCCCCAAAAACCGAAAACTTAATCCGACAACACATATCAAACTAACATTAGCGATCCACTGAACGAATTATACTTTATTAGAAAAAAATATATATTTTATTCTTCGATTTTCGGACTTCTTCAGCTATTTACTTTCTGTACATGGGACAGAAACTCTATAACATACAAGGCGTTTAGTGAAAGTTATCTTTAATGCTATGAGGGAGATTTTCTTTGGGTATGTATGCCAGATGCACTGATCTACATGAGGAATAATTGTTTACTAGTTTTGTAGCAAAGTCAGCCACGCCTAAGTAAAACACACAGTTCATATAGGCGTGTAAAATGGGAAATAGAATCATCAGGCTAAAAGTGACTAAGTGTAGAGCAATTTTCCTGTCAATCATTGCTGGCATCTAGTAACATAGGACGAGATCTAGCTCTATTGCCAAATGTCAAAAATTATCACTGCATCTGACTCACAATTCAACATGCCTTATTAACAGTACTTACTTCTAGTTCGACTGGAAATAGCGGTGAAATCTAACGCTGATCATGGCACAGCAGCGAGAATAGAATACACCGACGACAAAAATAATTGCGTACAGGATTAAACACGTGAAGGCAATTTTTCCCAAAGGCAATAATGAATCAATTATTGGCAATTACAAACTTTTCTCTCGCCCTTTTGACTAAATATCAGATAAAATCTGCCTCAGTTTTGACTCCATAGACAACACTAATAAACTGCACAGTGTAATACCTAACAAGATAGACCGTTCATGTCACACTAACCACATACTCTCATTTTGGTCACCATTTCAAAGGTCAAAAGTAAGGCTATATTCTATTTTATAAGTGAAGAGAACGACGAATGCGCATGCTTCGGCCGGTATTCGAACCCGGATCACTTGGCAAACAGAGCACTATGTTAAAAGTCTCTCTCATATAATGCAATCTGAATTTTTCTCTTTTACGCACGCACACATAGAAGCCTGGGGTTAATTGGATTTCCTTAACGCTATTTCAAATTTCGATACAGGATAATCTGTATAGATTTATTTCTCCCATGTTCTTGTTCTTATATTGTGAAGAAGATTAAAAAATAAAATCTGACTGTAATGACTTTACTGTCTTCCAACTATTCAACATCATGAAATTATACACCTTATTTATCCCCACATAATACGTCAATATCATCAAGTAATAAATCAATACCATTAAATAATATTTTTATATTATTAAATTATATTATCTAACAAAATAACATTAAAATTTGGATTTAAGGATTAATACGAAGCAAACCCAAAAAAATAATAATTATAAAAAAAATAAATGAAATATTTTTTTATGAAAACGAATATTTAAGTAAAAGAATTGAATAGATAGGAATTGACAAAGTAAATTAAAACAATACCATATCAAAATAAAACAAAGGAATGTTGAAGTAATGGAAATTTATATTTAAAGGAGAACATAGGAGAGAGGTAAACAATATTCTAACAAACACAAAGAAATACCAAAGTACCGGTACACGAAAAGTAAAACAACTTTGTTAATACAGTAAAATTGAAGGAATGTTAACACGAAAGGAAGGTATATTACAGTGAAGGGAAAATATCGTAAAGTAAGACCAAATTTAGTGAAATACTCATATGAACAGTAAGACGGACTTATAATGTTTGTTGGATTGGGGTTTGACGCCGTATTTGAGGTTATTTCACTCATGTATGTCGGAGTACCAGCCCAATGGGTAAAGGAAACCACCCTCGATGCCACTGGCAACAGCCAGAGACGAGACAGGACAATTAAAATAGGCATTATAAATGCTTAAAATACAGATCGGCTTCCTGTTCGCCATAACTCCAAAAGCACCCGCGCAACAGGACGTACACCCTCCTTACCGCACACCCTATCTCGATAACACATGTGTACAAGGTGACGTAGGGTAACTAAACCTTTCGTTGATCTGTTAAAAAGAGGGGGCCGACAATACAATGACTATTAGTAGACAAACAGCACTGAACACTTTCCAAATTTGGTGTCTCTGGGGTCGCTTGTTCAAAATTGTATTAAATTAAATCTGATATATAATGATGTCACGCCATATTTAAGGTCTACCTATAATCCGCTATTAGCGATGCACTGTAGTGTTTCCGACTAATCTGTGCTCGGATTTTACAGAAATAATTGATTATGTTGTTAAAGAGCACGCACATGTGCATTGAATTGTATAGTGGACGTTTTGTGCCATAGAGCTGGTCTTTCAAAAGCTTATTTTTATTCAGTATAGACTTATATTAAACAAAATCACCTCTGCAGAACTACAAGCCACTTAAACATATGCTGACACAATAATAATCATATTATTGTTATGGATACATACACATTGTGACGCGAATGGTCCATCATACAATCGAATATTTCGCGCAAGATTATGAAGCAATTCTACGAATTACAGCTTAATTTTTTTAAAAATGTCTGGAACTACTTTGTGTTTTTATTTCCTCATCTTCTTCCAGCTTTCCTGCGCTACTGTCTTGTTTTGTATGACATGACGGATTATTTAGTTGTATTTAGCTTTCTCTAAATTTTTAAACCTTTGAATCTTCTATGACGGCATTTGTTTCAGTTTGCCTGTTTTTGTTTTTAAATCAGCCTTTTCATTGGACATCAAATCGCCAGCAGTAAATGTTGTGAGTCTGGACCATGCAGGCGGTACAATGAGAACGGTTAGCTGTGGCATTAACAAATATTGTAACATCGTTAATAGGTACTATGAGAGCGGCAAACAATTTTTGAATCGCAATCGGCTAAGTTATTAGTTTTGTAGCCTACCTCCCTGAAGA
>JAVFBX010187759.1:0-13731 GCA_034783855.1 Mopalia kennerleyi | reverse complement strand
TTTCGGGCAAATGATACATTTTTCGGGCAGAAAATAGTCTGCCCCCCTAAAAATACACCTTCCCCTACGCCTATGGTGGTAAGCATGGAAGGATTGCGGAGCTGATATAGTATTACGGAGAATGTGTGTTTTGAGTCGGCGGTTTAAAAAATAAGCCATTTCATTAATTATATTGCTGACGTTGGCGGGGTATGGACAGTGTCAATGACCGAGGCGGATGTCAAACCATGATATTTCATTGACTTTGATGTTGGAAAAATGCGCCATAACTTCAATATGTCGTTTCCTAGCGTCCTAA
Organism: Mopalia kennerleyi; assembly: GCA_034783855.1. Classification (NCBI taxonomy): domain Eukaryota; kingdom Metazoa; phylum Mollusca; class Polyplacophora; order Chitonida; family Mopaliidae; genus Mopalia; species Mopalia kennerleyi. The sequence continues at coordinate 13,433 of JAVFBX010187759.1, read as the reverse complement.
AGGGAACGACACAAGCACGATATCGATCGAAATGTATCTACCCTGAAAATGCAAGTACAGATGGCTCTGCTTAGTTGCCATTCTCGCATTTGAGCTAGCATTTCTATTCTGTGTTCGACCTTTATTCCATATAAGTACAAACGAATGGATACATTTTTTTTAAAAAGAATACAAGACTACTCTTCATATATATCAAATGTTCTGAAGGGCTACAGCCCAGCCTGGGGACTCGCTAATCAACTTGTAAACAAGGGACTGATTTTAACAGTGTGTACAGTATGTCGTTTGATGGAATAAAGGTGGAACACAGAACAAAAATGCTAGCTCAAATGCCCGGATGGCCACAGCGCAGCGCCATCCCTCCTTGCATTTACACAACATATCGAAGACCAACAAATACATGCAAGCACAATCGACAAACACCATTAAAACAACTTAATTTTGTGTGGAATTTTCCCTGCTTATATGCGGCTTACAACATTAACGCAGATGAAAATGCACAACTTCTGCTTGTTTTGGCTGAATTCGTTGTTTACCACAGCCTCGTGTTATCTGTGTTTTTATTGGATAACTGAAACTAAGACCTTTCCTGTACCCCAGATAGCTTGACCTAATTGAACAACATAAGTAGAGTGATTGCCTTAGATCTCAATATAGCGACAAACAAAACCCAGGGAGCATTTTTGAGATCTGATTTTAATTAGACTGGGGACTTCCTCTAAGGACTGATTAACCGCTCTTCAACACGATGAAAATATTTGTTTGCTCGATTAGTTTGTATTCGAGATTATTTCATTCGTAAAACCACGTCATCTGGCAGGTGATTGATGGAAAATTGAGAAGAAATCTCATTAAGGAACCCTGAAATCTTGCTCATAAACTTCCCTGATATATCTCAGGTGGGCAGACGTCCAGGTGTTTTACATTGGTGTGGTTTCATCACATCATCATCATCTGTGTCGCAGATTAAATTTAATCAATCCATTTAAATATTTTTGAAAATCGGCTCCACGTTAGTTTTAAAGTATTAACTTCTGTAGTTGTATTACTCAAATATCGCATAGAGTCTCAAGCGTTGATGGTAGAGATCCTACCATTGGAGAAACGCATGTTTTGATGAAATAAATAAAATAAAATGGATTGGTAAACAGCTGACACAGCTGTTCATGGCCGTAGCATGTATGAATTATGAGAAGTTTTATTTTGTTTAGAATAACGTTGAAATGAGTTTTGGGGGTTGAATAAAAGGGGATCACTACTACATACAACACAAAATATTATGTGACAAAAAAAAGACAAAGCCACAAAATCAAAAAATTAAAAATAATAATAAATTCATGCAGCATAGAAAATACAGATCTACAAAGTCAATTACACTAAAACTAAATAGCATTTGAATATTGCAATAGAGATAAAAAAAAAATAATAATAATTTGTTGTAAAGCCAAGTCATCTAACTGAAATAAAACATCTTATTTTATACTTTGACAATCAAATTTGTGATCAAAATATCGGGATCATTGCAATTGTTGAACTCAGCAACTAAATATCATTTGATATACAACAAATTGAATTAACAACTTTAATTTAGTCAGAATAAAAACTGAAATTGGGTGAAGGCCATTTAATATGTAATCACATTAGTCAATATACAAGTCATATTGAATACCGACATTTCCACAGCCATTGTTGAATTCAACAAATGTATTTTTTTAATTTAAATTTATGTAAATTATTAATATAGGAAAAGAAACATGAGGAATCCATGGAAATTCTAACATACCTCTGTTGCAGCTCTAGCAAACAAAGTTTCGTTCATAGAGTCGATGCATGTTAAACCATCTAGCCCGTTAGAGGGCATGTCGATCATTCGTTCTCGTCTCATGCCGGTTGTACATGCGATTCCTCGAAAGGACTTCATGGACATTTTTCTCGCCTCAATCGCAATGTTTTCTGACAATGCCTGATGATATGGTCCAGCCAGTATTTGCTCAGCTAGAAGCTGTATGATATTAACCAGCCTGAAGGTAAAAACATACACACCGTTTAAAATAAGCTAAGGACTATTGTGATCTTGTCAGCGTATAAAGAACCTGGATTTGATTTTCTGAGGGTGCATCTCCATACTAATAGAGTGAGGAGAATGGCCGACAATTGTTTAATCCATGAATACAGTCCTTAAAAACAAAACCATAGATTAAATGAACAAACTGAAGCCTGAGCACTTTGCCATTTTGTAAAAACATTATTACACATCATGCCAGGTAGGTATAATGGTAAACTTAATTATTTAATTGGTAATTTACCGGATGTGTGAGGGTATTTCACTTATATGATAGAGGTGTATTCCAACAATAACTGACACTAGCACAACCATAAAATGTGAAGTGATTTGTTAATGTTAGAAAGTTAATATCCCTCCTTAGTGCTATAAAGTAAAGACAGCTTTGCTGCTCATCACACAAACTGTCCTTAGCCAGAGGGAGATGTCCAGTTTGAAGTTTATGTCCATGTGTCTCAACCTTTTTTCTTGACTCAAGGCAAAAAAATAAAACATAAACATATTTTGTTGAGGGCCAATTTGTTCTAAACCAGCGGAATAAAAGATATCAGTTGTTTTATGATCTGTTGGGGAGACGTATCCGAAATATTGTTTCCTTCAAGATGTAACAGTTTAAGACAGTCTGTGAAATCTTTCTGGGTTCATGTTGAATGTCCTGCTGATTTAAAACATGATTAAAATCTCGGAAAACCACAGAAAAACTTGAGGTATTGCCATTCATTTTACACTTGGTGAAATTTCGCCACTCACTGTCAGCATAATCCATCTCAGGATGCTCAGAACAGGATATTATGTCTTGACAAGAAGCTTTCTAGTGCATCACAATTGATGTATCTTGCTTCAATGGAGAAGATAGATTGGGCATTCACAAAAAAATAAATGTAAAAGAGTATTTATTGTTTCGTCGATAATTTCGTCATCACAGCAGGAGAGTCCATGAAGGCAAAAATTTCTTGTGATTTCAAATCAGGAAACGGTAGCAACAGTATGTTTTTTTTTAATATAAGGGTGAAATATCTGACTTTCCTCCAGTGATAAATGTTTTATTTCACTGGTTATTCCTCTCTGAACTTTGACCCTATCAGGACTACCTTTTTCGGTATAAATTCGGAGATTTAAGCCCCATTGGAAGAGAGGTGTTAGGTGTTAAGGCAATACTGGTGGTATATGTATCTAATAACTGTTTTGGTATTAAAACTGATATTCAAGCAGTATATTATGAAGAACAAATACTATCAGTTGCATTGTAGTCATTCTAGATATTTCTGTTCTTGAGCTGGACAGAAATGGGAATAACAACGAATTCAAGTAAAAAGTTTAAATATGTAGGTTACTATTCAAGAAAAGTAGATACACATGGATGAGATGACATAGAGATGAGTAAAGTTTGAATTTACTGAATGATAAGACAAAAAATAACGCACAAATTTTTTAATTTTTTATCTCAAACTAACAGCATTGGGATTGAATAACTATTATTTCATTTTGTTTGTCTGCTAAATAATTAATCATTTGATGTCGTTCATGTGGCAATTCTCTTCCCAGGCCAGTTAAAAGACAACCAACATCCCTCCATGACAACACAGTAAGTTACAATGCCCATCAAGTTCTGTATGGATATAAGCATAACTGCTACAATCTGTCTGGATATAAGCATAACTGCTACAATCTGTCTGGATATAAGCATAACTGTTACTATCTGTCTGGATATAAGCATAACTGCTACAATCTGTCTGGATATAAGCATAACTGCTACAATCTGATTGATGCATTACTTTATGAAAACTCTTCACTGAAAATGACCTGATCTAAATGTTAGATTTAAAGATTGTTGCAATGCAAATTCCGAACTTAAACCATGTCTCAATAATTCAACAATACACTGTTGATTGGGAAAAAAATATGGCTAAGAATTTGAATCGGCATAAAGAGATGAAATAGTTTTTAGTCAAATTGAGCAGAGAGATAAAAAAAAGACAACCAAGTTAAAATCCATTTTGCTTGCATAATCAATTCTCACTATCATTACAACTGGATATAATGGCTCCATAACATGGCTTCTCAATCATTGTAATGGCCAATTTGAAGCTTCAAAGATAACACAGATCGGTAATAAAATTAGATTGATTCATATTTTAAAAAAGAAAATGATAAAAATGTCTACGAAATAGATAAAATCCTTACTTTAAGTTTCTATAATATGCTTTGTGTGTTCAACAAGAAGTTTATAAAAATTTAATGGCATTACTGAAAGGTTATGAGCAGAAAATGCATCTAAATAAAAAATCTTAATTTTCATTAACAGGATAGTGCTCTAACCATTATATACACCATAGCTGTTGTCATGTGGCAGCCAACATTCACCATTCTAGAGAAGATTTCATTTCCTAAGAGCATAATATGTTAACCATGTTCAACTATCATGATTTATTAGTTTTATTTGGCTGGGGTTTAACTTCGCTTTTAAGCATATTTAACTTATAGGACGGCTCTGCCTGGTTAAAATACGACAGAAAACAGAGACGAGATTCATATTAAATTCATCATCCAAGGGCCCAGATTAAGCAAGCTGTTTAAGGGTTTTAAGGACTTGCATGTTTATGTACTTTCAATTTTTTGGAAGCCTTGTTCATTCCTTTGAAGTACTCTCAATGTTTTTAAAAACTGTTCAAACCCTGTGTATAATTTAACAGTGGGTTTTTCTACCGAAGGATGTATGTACTTACCGTGAACATGCCTTGTCTTCTCTCTGAGCATTGGCCAGTAGTGTTTTCTCTACATTCATGATGGAGTTTATAGCGTTTAAAACAGTTTGTGATAACTGAAACGAAAACAAACATAGATAGAAAGTAATATCTTTAATACATTACCCATAAACTTTTTCTAGCATGCAAACAACTTGTTGATAAAATTATTGAAAATTACAATTTCTTCAAGGAAATCATATAGACATATATTTTATATAGATTTGTGGTAATGTTAAACCTAGTCTCTCTTGCCTACCAATAGGGGTCTTAAATGTATAAAGCTGGATGATATAATCATGCAAAATCCTGCTCATAATGCTGGGCCCGTTTTCACAAAGGTATCTTGGCTTTAATACCAAAACACAATTACCATGACAACAAGTGTTGAAGACATACATGTAGAGGTGCCATGACAGCTACATTCAACATCAGCTAAGATCATTTTGTGAAATGGGCCCCTGGGATTTAAAGGTCAATAACTGACCAACCCAAACACACATAGAACAACACTCTAAATGCTTCAACCGACTGAAGTTTGTGAACTGCTATATTATAACAATTAAGTTACAGATCAAGTATAAGCTTCACAGTGCTGTTAATCTTTTGCAAAGTTATAATCATTTTTACAAAGATTAATATTTAAAATAACAGTTTTCATAATTCATTTGTAGATACATTTTTTTATCAAATTTGACAGATTAAGTTGGGAGTTATGTAAAGTTTTGTAGTTTTTTGCCCAAATTGTAGCCATTTTGATTTAGACAAACATAGACAAAAGAAGTGTTTATCCAAATATTGTCTCATTGCATATAATATGTCAAAATAATATTGGAAGTGTGTTTACAAACATACATGTATATGATTATAGACAAAGCTCAAATTAAAATTTTGTTCAGGTTCATTGAATCTTTTATTCTACGAAAATTTGACACAAAATAGCAATCCTATTATCTTCTTTCCCTGTTAATCCTGTCAGCTTGGTTAATTTTCATTCCTATCTTCTCTAAACTTATCCGGACTTTTATCCGGGTAATTTTTCCCCTAGGATTGGGCCAGTATAATATCCCCATTACAAGGGCCATAAACATGTCAGCTTTCTTAAACTGTCGGCATGAAGGACTTTACCGATTATGTTACAATAGATGACTGGAATCAGCATAAACTGATCTAGAGGCATATCTCTGTTCTTCATCACTACAGCTTATCCTACTACAGTTGGCTTAGCAGTCTTCAGTCAAAGCTCCCACATCCCAAAACCATCCGTCACGTTAAGGGTTTTCACAGATCCATCAAATAAATTCTATGCCAAAGTTTGATTATTTGACTGATGTTTTACGCCCTCTTCGTTCAATTGACTACTCTCTTTTGTATGTCGTGGATGCAAAAAACTATGATTTACAAAGAACTATGTTTTATGTTTATGTTTTTATGTACGATAGGGGAGTGAATTTGTCTGTTTTTTTACTTAGAAATAACAACATGACAGCCTAATGGATGAAGGAAACCTAGATTTATGCCCCTGACAACAACAACGATTAGAAACATTATAATCAAATGAGTGGAAAAATGGTGCAAGAAAACAAAGCTTGATGTTTGATGTCACAAGAGTTGACTTTATGTGGAGCATATGCTCACCTTTGGGTCATCATTGACATATTGAAGTATTCTTGATATACAGTTTGAAGCAAAAATTACGTCAACAGAATCTCTTAGAACTTGGGAGTTTGGGAAGAACCGCTCAGCTAATTTTGTCACAGATACGTCCTTGTCCACTTCCCACTGGAACTGAAATTAATTTAACACATGTTACACTGATATACTTTATCCCTCAAAAAAAAAAAATACATGTATACCTCTAATATTGGCAAACTCTTTCAAATTCAGCCTAAATACAGAGTTGAATAAATTACATTACAAATATATTGCCATTGATAATAAACTATTGGTTTCTGTCCTACGATTTGTCGTACTCAAGGGTATTTCACTTATACGACGACGGATTGTCCACTTCACGCTGCACCTTGCCTTATTATGGGTGAAAACCGAGAGGAAACCTCAGCAAGCCGTAAGCATTTGATTGGGTTTTTACATGATAATTAACTTTATTTCACTCATGTGATTGCCACCACTTTGGTAAAGGACACCACCTTTGACGTCACTGTAAACAAATACAAGCACACGAGATAAAAAAAGATTAAATTAAATTTACAGAGAAATAGACCACAATCAGCATTGCGTTGTCCATTGGTTAAGAGAGCCCCATTGTACAGGAAGCGGTAAGCCGCTACCTGTCATTTTACAGGTAAGTAATACTCACCTCAGCACAAGCCTGTAATTTCTGTGTTATCTCACTGATGTAGTCACACTGTTTAATATTTAAGTCTACCCAGTGTCCCAGGTTGTTACAAAAGTTTGTGGCCGGGGCTCGTTTCTGACCCATTTTACAGGGTTGTTGTTTTTGAATTCCCGCCACTGTTCTTTCCCATACATAGACACCTTTGTTGGTGGTGACAGTCAATTCTGGGCATGACATGGCTGTATCAGAAATGACCGTTATCGTAACGGAATTGCTGATATTCCCCTGAGGTGTGGAAACACGACACTGCCAGATACCATTATGCTGTAGCTCTAGACTTTCCAAAACGAGGCTGTGTGTCATGATGGTTCCATCCGGGGAAGTCGCTGTATGTACAAAAATTCCCAAAGTTCTGTTGGTATAGACTTCCTTGCCACCCCTGAGCCATATCATCTTGGTGGCGGGGTCAATAACAGACGCCCGACATTCAAACGGTAGCTTATCTCCCTGGAAAACAACTTGACTTGTAGCTGGAGTCACCTCGAACAATGATAACTGTAGAGTATGCTCTGTGGAAAGAAATATGTGGGTATTTATTGTTCAAAAAGACTCAATTGTAATGATATGAATTGGAGTTTAAGACAATATACATAATCATAAAAAAGCTTGTTTATTGTGACAAACAAATCATCAAAGACAGATCTTGACCCTAAGTTTGATTAACATTCAAAACATAACTAATAAAGTAAAACGGTCGTTTTCCAAATGACCCAACAATTCTTTCCTTAGTGACGAATATTTGAATGCAATATAAAGACATCCCAAACAGATCAGCTTCTTGTTGCCTCTTCAGATTCAGAGAGGGCCAGGAAGCTTTCAGGCAATTATGACACTGAGAAAGCAGTTGGCTGATAGATAGTGTTTTATGTTTCACTTTTATGACAGCAGTGTATTACAATAGTAACTAGAATATAAAGTAATTGGATATAGAGTAAACACACAGTAGCTATACTCCAAACAATCTGCCTTTAGTCAGAGAGTGAGTTTGTTTGATTGATTTGAGTTTTACGTGATACTCAAGTGTATTTCACTCATATTATGACAGCTTGTCCACTCCACTTCATGTGTCTTACTTAAACACAGAGGAAGCCAAGAGGATTTGTTTGATTGGGGGTTTAAAGTCGTACTCAAGGGTATTTCACTTATAGGATGACAGATTGCACCTTGGCTTATTACTGTGGAAAATCATGAGGAAACCTCGTAAAAACCAGCCCATGATCGTCGGAGACACAACGTGTGACTAGCTCATATACCTGATGGTCAACAGGCAGACTCGATCTAGTGAATGGTACATAGAACAAGGATTAGTAAGGGAACATGACACGTTACCACTAAGCCACGGCTGTGGGCAAGAAAACCAAGAGGAAACTTCATGCAAACCAGCCCAGCGATTGCCGGAGCCACATCAAATGAGTAGACCATAAAGATGAGGTTGACAGATAGACTTGAACCTGTTTGCATTACATCTATTGAAACAGGACCGACAAACTAACCAATGAACCTGGGCTGGGGTCAACTAGCATCATAGGGATTAAACAAGGGTATAAAACATTTAATACTACATGTATACGTTTAACATTTTAACTATATTTAGTAGATTGATTAATTGATTGATTGATGGATTGAGTGTATTCCAAAAATAATTGACACTGGCACTACCAAGATGTGAAGCATTTCCATGTTTGAAATTAAGTTTTCCTCCAGTGCTAAGTAAAGACAGCATTGCTACTCTTCAAACAAACTGCCATGAGCCAGAGGGTGATAAGTAGATGAAGCAGTGTTTCGCTCAATTTGACTTCATAAAAACGAACAATTAGTTACTAGATTTGGGTTTAACTGTATACGTGTATTTAAAATTATTTCACTCATATGAAAATGTGCCAGCCAAAAGGTTGAAGTAATCCCCCTCTATCAAGGGCTTAGGCAGACACCCATCCACCCGTACAAATAGACACCTTGAAGTGAACAATTGCCTCATTTGGGCACCCTGTTTTAAGAAACTTTAACATGCAGGAGATTTAAAATTGGTCACCCAGTAACTTAGAAAGTGAAGCAAAATGACCATTTTGGACTCAATACTTTTGATTTCTGGCTAAGCCCCTGCCCTTTATTGATACCGGTATGGAAACTACATACCAGGCAAGCACAGGAGTCTTACGGTACCCTTATTTGTACATATGTCACTACTGAGTACTGAGTAAAAAAAAATTCAGGCCTAAGGCAAAAAGTTGACTGTCATTTTAAGGTACATGTACACACAAAATGCATGTTTGTTATTATATTGCGGAAATGAAATAAATGCTTGCAGAGTGTGTACATGTACAAAGAAAATCTTGTAAAATGGAAGTACGTTGTCACGGGATGCTGAAAGGCTATTTTTACTCTGCATTTCTAACAAAGTTTGAGAAAGTTTGATGGAAATATTGAACAAAACCGAGCCTGAGGCAATATGGAAGACTACTAAGAGCATTCTGCATTCGGCCAAGAATAATTTGACACAGCCTGGTTTTGAAAAAATTTAGAGAAGAAATCGACAAAATCCTTGTAATTTGATGACAACTGCTGCAATCTTCCCCATCAGTTTAATATTTCTGCTGATAAAAAACCTGGACAGGTTCGATATTTGGAACATTCCTTTTCTGCCAGAGTGCTAGGAACCTTTTAGATTTGTCCACTTCAAAATCTCTGCTGGAGTCAGATTTTAAAAACAGTCAGGTCAAGAGAACAAAAAAACTTGGCTGGATTTGCAGGATTCTCCCAATAAAACTCCTCAGGGGATAACTGTAAGAAAGGATGAGCAAACTGACTCATCTAAGGCTTTCAGTTACATTCACAGAATGATGTCGTCACTGAATTCAAATGGATTCATCGATTCAAGTAATATTAGCCAAATTACATTAAATTTCAACTTGCTAAACCATGCATGCTTTATGTATCCAAAAGAAACAAAATGTCCTTAATTTATAAAAAATCTCAAGTTATATCGATTTTTGTCCTTAAATTAATGATATTGTCAATCTTCATTAGCCAAATTTTACAACATGTGCGAATTTTCAAGATTTACAGTGTTTACTTTTTTTAATTAAATGCCAGGTTTAATAATTTATAATTTTAAAAAAATGTAAAACAGTTGTAATTTTACAATGCAAGGTTAAAACAGAATAATTTTGTGATAAATACATTAACGGTTCACACATGGATTTGTTTTATTTTACTCTAACTTCCAGAATAGAACTGATCTTATGTTGACTCTTATCCGCGTCTTACAATGAAAATCTATCCGATAATCTGGTCGACCAAACTTTCTTCATTAGACGGCTAAACTATGACATTTTCCCCTTATAAGTCGAAACCTGCCAACCGGACCAGGATTCTCTATTAAACTAGAGACTTGCAATTTCCTCTGCGAGAAAAGTCTAATCTTGAGGTTTGAGGAGAGGCTAACCTTTTTTACCACATGTCAATATCAATTCGACATTCAGAGGTGTTACCAAAGTATGGTCTACTTCAGGGATGAACTAGCCTCGACTTGCTCCAAAAGCCCTGATCGAAGCCTGCAGGAAAACCCAATCAAACTGATATATGCAAATCTAAAGCGACATTCCTTATTGCACAATTGCGTTTAAACCAACGCCCTCGGCTACACCGAGGCTAAATCAACCCACTATGTCGCAATTTGGAATTCCGAAAGTGTTAACGGAGACACCAGTTGCGGTCGATAGTAAAATCTTTGGCTGGCGTGAGGTGTTGATATTGATTTAAACTGACAATTGATCAGTTCAATACACAATCAATTGAGAGGGGAAACAACATGGGTATTGCTCCCAGCATCATTATCACCAAACTTCTCTCTTTTTTTTTTTCCACAATCGAAAAGAAATGAAATCAGCCTGAGATGAGAAAGGCTCGATTTGATCCTTTCAGTAAGAAGGATTGGTACTTCATCTTCGTGGATTTGAAAATTTAATTCTCTTTAAAGCTTACGGCCTTTCAGGAATACATGTAGAACTTGAATATACATTTCATTTGAAGAAAGGATAGTTGTCTGCCATACGTTTTTTGTGTTGTAATTTGTAAATAGCTACAAATAAAAAATAATGGCGTCCCTCTTGATGAGGATATTTAATCAAAAACACCTAGAGATGAACAAATTTGTCTCTGAGTCTGAGATTAATAAGAACACGTGTTGTGTTATTGATTGTAAATGAATCAACATTCCACGCTGTTCCAGTTTGATAAATCTTTAATGAGATACTAAATAGTATTTCACAGTTTCACACCAATCACTTCACCTGATCCAAAGCTATAACCTTCTTACCGCATTATTACGTAAGAGGTTGAATGGAACCGGAATTCTAATTTGTAGCTGATCATTGACGATCAATTGACAACAATGTATGCACCAACATCATGTATAATAGGTCTATGGTTCAGTTTGGAATAACATTCTGCATCGCGTCTTAAATTGCAAAATGCTGCACCTGTAATATCGATAAACTTATTTCCCATTTAATGAAATCCTGACTACTGATTGGTCAAACAACAGGTCCAATAATAGCCAATATTACCCTCCTAATGAACCTCCATTGATTCTGACCTGGGCAGTAAGAGGTCAAAGAGAGGTTGATGTAGTCAGAGTTGATTAGAAACAGTGTGCCTGAAATGTTCCAATGTCCGGTCTAAGATCCCTCCCATACATATAGATGACCACATGTACATGGAAATGCTGCCCGATTGTTTGATGAAGGCAACTGATGCAGTAAATTGTGAATACTGGCAAATCAATGTCTTTCTTTCTCTATTTAGATCCTGGTTAAATTATATACATAGTTCAACATGACATGGCTAGTTCTGTTTGGGGTGTTAATTATCAGGGTGGGTGATGGGAGTAATGGATTTTGTTTGTTTGTTTGATTGGGGTTTAACGTCATACTCAAAGTTATTTCAGTTATATGATGACGGATTGTCCACTTCACACTGTTCCTTGCCTTATTACGGTGAAAACCGGTTAGAAACCATCGTAAAATCCACCTCCGCGAATTCCGGAGCCACATAGCGTGACGCACTCATAAACTTGATGGATGACTGATGGACTCAATCCCGTGAACAGTAAATAGAAATAGAATTAGTAGGCGCAAACGCTAACCAGTAAGTCACGGCCACAAGAGTAATGGATGATGCATACTTTGCCCAGAAAATGTTTGTCATAATCTAAAATGTTTAAAACAGCTTAGATTAGAAAACAGACGGGAAGACTATGGCTAACACTATGTACCTATCATTATTTCAATCACATGATGGTGCGCCATACCATCAAACAAGACATAACCACAAAATACAAACCAGAGATGCCACAAATATGTCATTCAAAACAGGCTGTAAAGAAAGGGATCGTCTCTATTATACATTGCTAAGCTCTAATAAATTTATCATAACATTTGTTTTCGACCAATTATACCGAAATAAATAATTACCCTTCCTTTAAGGCATATGAAAACATAAGCAATAATTGAGGATACCTAAAACTTACTGGTTTGGTTTATAAAGCAGACCTGTAAACATCAAAATGCAATAATTTTAATCATTATGAAAATTGATTAAACTTACCACAGTGAAGATCTTTTTTCTTCAAAGTTTTTAGCGGTTTTCCTGCCACCTCTCTGGGTACAGCACATATTGTAGATGCCCTTATCCGGACCTCTCTATCTTTAGTCCACTGTATCATCCATTGCAGGTGACAATCGCAGCGCAGGTAATCCGACTGAAAATCTCTGCAGGTAAGAAACATCAGAAATAGATTATAGATCAGATTATTATTTACATCGTAAGCTTACAACTCAAATATAAATATAAATTATTTAAACAGGGAGTGGATAACTGAGCTTTAAGTGATAATTTAAGTATTTTTGATTATTATACATGTGCATGAGTTTTTGCTATAATCCCCCAATGTTTAACAGTTGCAAAACTCCTGGTGCTGTTTATGGTCATGCAAAACTTTTTACTTGGAAATCTTAAACAATTCACAAATCCTTCACTACATTAGAGTGACACAATGTTCTATAATTCTGCTGATGTGGACATAAATTGTCAAAACTCAATACAAGTGATAATTTATAATCACCGCTTCACTTTGATACTTTTGTAATACACATCACAAAGTGAAAATGGCTTTTAATTAATAAGTTTTCATCACTTATATTTATAACATACTTACAATCTTTTTAAAGCAATCAGCTCGTTAAAGGTACCCTCAGGTATTGTGTTG
>JAVFBX010187758.1:0-24548 GCA_034783855.1 Mopalia kennerleyi | reverse complement strand
AAGAATTATTTTATTGTTTTTTTAGCTATAATCGACCTAAAGGCGTGACGCGTTTGCTATAGATCTGGTATATACATATTTATTTGTTGGTTGATTGATTCGGGTTTACACTCAATTCGGCGGTATCTATGCGACGCTGTGGCGTGAATATAGTCAAATTAGTTTGTCGAATATCTTTTATATAAAGATAACTCTAATCTATAGCAACTATGCCATTGAACATCAAAATGATAAACCAATGAACTGAAAAGGATATACGTACATGTAAAAGTCAAACATGTATCTAAAAATATGCATTTATACTAATTTTAATTTTATGACAAAGGCCGTTCGATGACTCGATGACAACATCACCATAATTGTGGTTAAACTTCATAGAGGTGATTCTTGACTGATTGATTGATATGTGTTTTACGCCGTGCTTACGGGTATTTCACTAATATGAAAGTGGTGTTTTCCAACAATAATTGACACTTCTACAACCATTATTTGAAGCGTTTCCATAATGTTGGAACGTTAATTTTCCTCCAGTGCCAAATAAAGACAGCATTGCTACTCTTCAAAGAAACTGTCCTTAGCTAGAGGTCTTTGTTGATGACATATAGTAAACACGGTTCCTATACAATGGCGAAAACCGTTGTGCTTATCACCTTACTGGGGGGCGATGTCCCACATAATGGGATTGAAATGATTTTTTTAACCGGACAAAACGAAAGTGGTTTGGAGAAAAACAGATTTACGTCACTATCTCCAATATAGAACCTACATGGTTGGTGACAAAACACACGATCCTGTCAATATAACGAAAAAACACCAGTCGAAAACCGATTTACTTTTTATATTGGCTTCTGACAAAAACGTTCTGTAACAATGAACACCTGCGGAATGTCAATTGCTTTTTTGTTACTGTCAAGACAAATTGGTTTATCTATCGTATTGTTGAGCAACTGCTCTTGGAGAGAACAACCACCCGGAAAATGAAATAGTTCGATTTGAAGTCCATGAGATACTTTATGTTTGTTGCTATTAACCTTTTGTCGTTAAACGGACATTCTGCGTGATGAAATTATGTTTTTAAAATAAACAGCCGACCGTAGAGGGATGTTCTTGGCTGCAATAGCCCCTATATCCCTTGAAAGGTTATACCATTAAACATAATTATAGTCTTTTCATCTTATAAAATCACATGAGAGTTACAAGTATATACCTTCCTACGACCACTGGTAGCTGACATTTTGGTTGTGGCAAACCGTATTCATGAGGTCACGCGACTTACACTCTTGTGTGTTACAGGTTAATAACATGTGTGAACTGTCAAAGGTAAACCTTCTATAAAAAGTCGACTATAGGTCTCGTGACGCAGGTCCCCTAGTGTGACAAGAGAGATATTTGATTGGTCAATATTTGTGGAGCTCTGTTTAGTGATTAAAGTAGCAAGACATGGCCGCGGGGATGAATTTGAGTAGTTTAAGATCCAATTGTAAAATGGATATAGCTCGAAAAGAAAACTAGAGATCATAATTCAACATAATAAATGATGCCCGTTTTACCTATACGACTTTTATTGCAAAGAGGAGCATCGTAACATGGAACGAAACAAATGTTACAGCGGTATGAAGAAGTTGGTTGTCGAACTTCTGACCACTGACCAGAGTTACGCTATGCATCAAACACAATGACGTATCAGTAGTGAATTACGTATCAAAATCTTTTAATGACTTTTTAGATTGAAATGACGTATCATGATTTTATGACGTGTCAATTCTTAATGAGGTATTATGAATTTATGACGTATTAGAAATTATGACGTATTAGGATGTTTTGGCGCATAGGCATTTAATGACGTATCAGTATTCAATAACGTATTAGGATGTAATAACGAATCACGATTTAAGGACGTATCAGGAATATACGCATAATCACAACAGGTAAGATGTCGGGATAGAGTGACGTATCACACTTAAGGGAAGTCAAATATTAAATATACAAGTATCTGATAGGTTGTATCCCGGCTGCTCTCTTTCACTCAAGCAGCAGTGGGAATTGTTAAAGATCTTGAGGCGGTATTCAATCGATGGACGGAGCCTGGGACCTGTCACTCTAGACCTGGACGATCACCTCTAATTCCGGCCTGATAATAGCTGAATCAACATTGAGTCAACTACCATGCCTCCAGCGCCGAGGGGAAAGAAATTGTTTCTTAGCTGTGATCTGTATTTAAGATATATTGGCCAACGAATAAAGCTATGAAGAACGGGTGTCATTGGGACGAGTGGAGAGTGAGATAACGAAGATGTATAGGCACCAAAAAAACCTTAATTTACGCTGTGGGGAATGCAACGAAAATGCCCCAGAAATACTTTAACCTTAGCTTCAACACAACCTCGTAGCATCTATCAAGAAAAATTCCATCATGTTTCCTGACTTTTAATATCCGATTCAATTTTTTATTTTCTTTAAGTCTTTCTCAAGGACTAAGTGCATCATCTGCATCTCGATTTGCAAAGGATGTAATCCAAAGAAATGTATTAATTACTTAAGTGAATTCGATTTAAATTCATAATTCGAGAAAAAGTAAAAAATGAATTGATTGATTGGTGTTCAGTGCGTTTTACAATGGAATTTGAAAAGTGGGATGCTAGTGCACTCTAATAGTGCAAAGCCACAGTAAAACCGACATATATGTTTGCTTTAGGGATGTATGTCGAAACTAAATCGTTGTTACCAGAACGCAATTTTAAAAAACCAAAGTCACAAAGACAGAATCTATTTTATTGAAACGGGACAGGATATTTACTGCTTAAGCTTGCTCGTATGTCTTATTGTCTTGTTCAACAATGACATAAGCACGTCATCTATATCTCCGTACTCTCTTAAACCAATGTTAATTTGTCAACGAAGGACCCGGATGTATACAGCCCGGGACATTACCACATAAATAATTCATAGTTGACGGCTGACTGGAAATTAAAGCCTGTAGCCAGGAGTATATCTTCTGTAATTGAAAACCGAAGCTGTCCGTCCGGGACAGACTGGTAGACATGGATGAAGATAATCCGCTTTCTTCGCAAAATCATTTACAAATTCATTCTTTCGTCACAATGGGAACATTATAGACAGAATCGGGGGATTGATATTATCATATGAGGGCTTCTTTTCGGCTGCAAGAGATACTGCCATAGACTTATTACTGTACAGTATTGCAGAGCACGAACTATCCCAATCCTCGTCGCTAAAATAATTTGTTTCAATACTAGGTGTTTTACGTTGTACTCAAGGGTATTTCACCTATATGACAATTTCAAAAACTGTGACTTGTTGGGAAAAGGGGACACAGGCTCGTAAAAAAACAAACAAGGTTTTTTTTTTCAATAAACGATTAACTTTAGTTCTGCGTCCATAAAGAAACAGCGCCTCCAATCTATTTCAAAGCGGTACATGAAAGGGTTAATGGTGCGTATTCATATAGTACGATTTGAAACAACGAATTTGTGGAGTTTTGATTGGTTGAATGTTTTATAACTTTTCCTCGACCAATCAAATTACCACAAAACAAAGAAATCCTATAAGTCGTAACTGATAACTGCGACCAATCACAGCGTGTGCTGGTACGACGAACTGTCCACAAAAACAACTCAAATTTGTTGATTTCAACGATTTTCTCTAGGTTCGTCGATACATGGAGGAAAAGCTGTTTTACTTCCACGGTGGATGCAACAGTTAGGGGGGTTCTGTTTTCCGGTGAATTGTTCATCTCACAACCTTAGTCAGAAAAGAAAATCAGTACCTTTTGCACACCTTGGTCTATCTATAATCGATTATTAAACGCATGTTGACAAAGTACTGTTCCAGTCAGCCGACCTCATTTTCCTAAAGCCGAGTTACGTTCCTTATTTAAACGCTATGATGAAGACTACATCTGTTGACGACCAGTTCAAAGGTATTCCTGTGTTGAGAGTGGATATACCAACACGAAATGACAGACACACACTACAGGTTTGACTAAAGTAACCGTGTCGGAAAATTAATTTTAAAAAGTAAAAGAAAACCCGGTAGACTTGGTCGCCCAAACCGAATCTTTGCAACACAATTCAGAATGCAACCATTTAAATAAAGACATTAGTAAAATGTTTTTAATAATTTAACATTATGTTGAAATCAAAATACCGGAAAATTCAGTAGAAACGCTTTGAAAATTATAACTTCTTCACATGGTGAGATATAAAATAAACAAATAGTGCTAGATTTTGTTCTGAGAACAAGATATATACCCCCTGAGAATCTGCTGTATTGTATGAAAAATATCTAATTCTTGACCGAACGTTTCAGAATGTCACTAAAGTCTTGTGAGGCATATTGCATTCAGACCTCGGATTTTTCAAATAGCTTATCTTTGTTGTTTCGACATGGCGTCTGAACACTATATGGTCTTCAATGGTTTCATCCTTCACAACTCCCACGGGATTTTTCTGTTTGATTAACGCGGGAATAGCAGACACTGTCAAAGCTATCAACTATAATGAAACTACATCAAACAGAGCATTGCTTTGATAACATGACTTAAGTCTACACGTAGTACAGATCTATTTACTGTTATTAAGGCTGATTGCGGACGGACATACGTACTCTTAAATACACATTAATGGTATGTCATAGTTAAAAAACAATGCGGTTCTATTGTAAGTTCGCTTTCTTAATGCATTTCCAAAATTAAGTATCGTTGGTCTTTCATACAACAGAGGTGTCCCTCATATTTGATGACGCTAACTCTTTGTTAACGACCTGTTTTTCTCTTTTGTAAGAATTTTTAGGTAAATGTCGTCAATTTATTGTGGATAATGTCGTGGCCTCTGTACAGTCAAATCAAAGATGAGAATATTACCTATGCAACGTTGTCCTAATGAAAAAAACATCATAACATTGAATGTGCAACGTTTTTTCCCCAGACATAACCAGAATGAAGCCAGCGTGAGAACATTGCGTGTGCGACGTTTTCATTTAGACATAAACATAATGAAGCAAACATAAGAACATTGCGTGCGTTAAGTTGTTTTCCCCAGAGGTAACCAGAATAAAGCAAACATGAGCATATTGCGAGTGCAACGTATCTTTCACTTATTTCTCAAAATTACACAAACAGTACTCGTCATTTAAGTATGTACACATAGTATCCGTGTAAAAGTAACTTAAGTCAAACAGTACTTCTTCGGAGTTACATTACTCTTGTACTATGTTAATAATAAACGTATCAGTGGAAATCAAGGATTTCAAACCGTACAGTCCGTCGGATGTTGCTTGAATACCTTTTCAGAATAAAGTTGCTTGAATACCTTTTCAGAATAAAACTTTATAACAGTTGTTCAGGGGGCGTGTCTTACAATTATAATAAAATGTGCCAGCTTGCTATTCATCGTATTAAAACTTTAGGATTTCATCTTGCTGCTCTTTTACGGTAAATGGCCATTTATTGTGGTAAATTAAGTCATCCGAATAGTGCAATAAAAATAGGCTTAAGAATACCACTTTTCCAATGTTCCTTCATTATATGCCCAGAATTAAGCATATTTGGTTTTCACATATAACAGAGGCCTGTTCAAGAGACCTGCGCAACGTAGAAAATATTATTATAACTAGAAAAAAAGTTGTATTTGGGTCAATATCCGTGAATATCTTATTTTTCCAATCCAACTTTAATAGTTTTTTTTACCCAAATACAACTGTTTTTCAAGTTATAATAATATTTTCTACGGAAATAAGATAGTTGCTTACATGTACTTAAGTCTTTTTATTTCCGATAGCAGTTTTAAAATTAGAAATATTAAACAGTGCAATCAAGTAATTTTCGATCAACACTTCGCTCGCAAACCGGTATAGCATTTTCGCCAGTTCGACAGGCTTCCGATTGTAAGGGGAAAAGCCGATCGGGACTCATTTGGTGTCTTAAACCGTTACGGCTGTTTTCAATTTACCCCTGTGTTAAAAGTGTAATTCCATCAAAGAGATGTAAATGCTTGTCTAGTTTCATTCACAATTAAGATACATTAATATTTCGATAATTTTTCTAGACGGACAATTTTTTGAGAATTACGCAAATAGTATATATTGATATTTGGGTTTATTTATTACCAAGTCATTGCGTACGTAAATGGGTTCAATTATATTTGTTTTTCCGCCTATTTGACATTGGATATCAAAAGAGGAGAAGTTATTGCTCGTTCTTATATATTCACAGACCATATTTGTCAAATATTTGTATGTTTTTGCGAAGGAGAGACTCTCACGAGCGAATAAACAACTATAGTAATGTTCATGGGCATTGACAACTTTCAAGTTCAGCAGTTTTCCAGAATCTTAACGGAAACGGACGATTGAGAACAATACCGAGTACCTGAGTTAATGTGGATGGCGCCTGGATTAGGCGGAGCTACATACCCCTGTATATTGTAATCCCAGGTGCTACCAAGCGACAGCGAGCGCTAGCCCCATTGAACAAGCCTCTGGCGTCAGATAATTATGACAACATAAAATCTTTGTTACAGACCATGATGTCTATGATTGTCGTTCCGAGAACTGTGGTGTAGAAGGGGTTTTCGGGATGAAACCCTATTATCGTTGTACAGATGGCCAGTCTCTTGTCGATAATTAGGAGAATATAACAATCCGAGATCCATTATATCAGAGGCTTACAACCAACTCTTGCTGAATATTACTGAGGTATTTTGATGGACATTGCATTAAAATCACCGGCTTACTGTACAGATTTAATATTCTGCCAATACACGTCTTGAGCTGACTGTAAAGCCGATGCTTCCAATAAAAGAATCTTTCTTAACTCTCTTGGGACGTTCTTGTTTGATTATAGCCGTTGGTAGACAAAGTCGAAGCAAGTAGAATCCGCGCTCTGAGGTAGAGGTTAAACTTTAAGCATAAAATAATAAACATTTTAATTACGACTCGACTTGTTTGAATAATATACGCCGGTCAGTTGATTTGGTTTCTCCCTTTAATGTTACGTATGCGTCTTTGTGGATTTGCCAGAGGCACTTCAGGGTTTTCTTGTTATTATCTTAATTTGCCGCTCAGTAAAGTTGGGTGGCACTAGTCTGTTTAATTACATCGTACATATTTCATCATCGGTTGAAAATCACGTTGAATCCTTGCAGGTTTAATGTCTTACAAGAAAGGCAGAATAGATAACAGCCTGCTGTTAAGTATGGAGGTATATAGATTTTGGTAAAGGTGCTGCAGTTTGTTATTAGAGTCCGTTGAAAGTTGATTAAATACGTTTTGGAATTAAACCAATGGAACTATCGTAGAGCTGTCACCGATTATGATGAAAATGTCACAAACTGTTATACGTCAAAAGCACGCAATTTTTAATGCTGAATGCGTCTTGCTTGGACATGTCTTCAGCTGACTGTATATATGGAACTTTCAATGATTGGACCCTTGACAACTCATTTGGGTTTTTTCAGCTTAACTATTGTATCGATCGAATATATTAAGTCAACTGCAAATATATTACTGTGAATGACTTTCAGTCACATGACTTTCTGAAGCCACCAGGTGGAATTATTTCTTGTTCTATTGAATCATTTAACCGGAACACTGATAGCGTACAGACGTTCGTATTGCATGACAGATGATAGTTTGATAGTGTATCATAACTAAAGAAAAGCGACAATATTGGAACTCCTTTGTCCATGATGGGTAACTCAACTGTAGGCTATACAAATAACGTGCGTCCGAGGCACCAGCCTGGAACTCCATATATACATAATTCAAGGTTTGACGGTTTATTGCAAAAATATTTTTAATTGATGGATTGATTTACTGTATAGCGTTGAGCTTAAGGCTTGCAAGTATATATCTATCCCTCCATTGGCGGTCAAGTATGTCAAGAGTATAAAATCCGCTAACGCAACCATAACACGTGAAGTGTTTTGTTCAGTTCTGTTGGATAATTAATGCTCCGCCCCTGACAAATAAAACAGTATGACAATGTTTAACAGGAACTACCTTGAACTAGAGGTAAGACTGGTAATGGGATACCCATAGCCGGGAGTCAGCAGATCTGCTGTCATTAAACAACAGAGGCTCTGTGTCTTGGACCAACTTGGCAACCCCAAGCACGACGCACATTTCCCAACA
This sequence comes from Mopalia kennerleyi, assembly GCA_034783855.1. Lineage (NCBI taxonomy): Eukaryota > Metazoa > Mollusca > Polyplacophora > Chitonida > Mopaliidae > Mopalia > Mopalia kennerleyi. The sequence goes on along the minus strand of JAVFBX010187758.1, from coordinate 16,397 downwards.
CATAAAAAAACTTGCAAATTCCAGAATTGTTAACGAGCAATTTACTACAGAAAATGTCAAAGCATCCCATTTGGAAATTTACTTAAAAAGACAGAATAATGAAACTCTCCGAGGGACACAAAAGAATGAACACACCCTGACGCAAATAATATCAAAATAGGAATAGTTCCAATGCGTCAATACAGTTTACAAACCTCTACCGAAATCATGCAGTATGGTTGAATACATCTGGAACTGATGACTGCCATCTTTTGAATAAAGAGAATTAATTACCTCCCTTGGGCAATTGTTAGCCATGGTCTTAATATAAACTCTGGATTAAATTGATAATCTTCGAAGAAATATTACGAAAAATCATCCACGAAACGACAATAATAATGTAAATAAAAGAAAGAATGCCCTTTTCTTGATAACTTCTGCTATTTCTGTCTAAACGTTTAGTGTGTAGATGTAACAGAGGTGTATAGATTTGGTCAAACTTGGTGGCGCCCCCATGGATCTGACGAAACATGTCTTCGAACTATGTTTGCTCGTACCTTCATAAAGGTCGGCCAAACGTTTTGCACTGTTTAACACTGTTTGCTCGTATCTCTCTATATTTCAGTAGAATTCATAAAGGTTGCCCAAATGTTTTGCACTGATTAACACTGTTCGCTCGTATATCTCTATATTTCAGTTGAATTCATAAAGGTTGGCCAAACGTTTTGCACTGTTTAACACTGTTTTCTCGTATCTCTATACTTCAGTTTTATTCATAAAGGTCGCCCAAATGTTTTACAGTGTTTAACACAGTTTTCTCGTATCTCTCTATATTTCAGTTGAATTCATAAAGGTCGGCCAAATGTTTTACAGTGTTTAACACAGTTTTCTCGTATCACTCTATATTTCAGTTGAATTTATAAAGGTCGGCCAAATGTTTTACACTGTTTAACACCGTTTGCTCGTATCTCTCTATATTTCAGTTGAATTCATAAAAGTCGACCAAACGTTTTGCTATCACGTCTAAACTTAAGAAATACAAGTCTGAGCCCTTTTCTTGAGGAACTTTACTTGTATATCGTTTCTTCCAGACATTTAAAAATACAGGACCTCCTAACTTCCTAGTAATACAAGCCGATATCATTCGTGGAATGTTATGCAACGGCTCTTCATAATAAAGCTTTATTGGAGTTGCACAGTGGGCCAGCTTCTGGTAACTGTGTGATTTATATCAGAGCCTTTGATTTGTTCATCATAGGCCCTATCAGCAGTTTCACAGTATGGCTGGCTGAACGACTGTGGTCTTCGGGGGGGGAATATTGCATTCAAAAGACTGACTCTGGTGTATAGCGAATTCTTTCCGCTAGCCTGGGAAATTACCACATATATATTGCAATAGCTTTGACATTTTGCTCGAAATGAAGGCTTTCTTGTAACCTTTATTTAGCATTAGCTTTCTACACAATTGTGCCTCCAACCCGTTCGGGGAAATTGCTTTCCTCGCTGTTGTTTAAACACATTTATAACAACTTTTTTCCATACTAGGTTATTTTACCTAAAAATTTCGCCTTTCTCTCATTTAGTATCTCCGCGAGTAAGGATACTAATAACGCACATTTGTATTAATTACAAACAGATCTCCTTGACATTAATTTCCTCTGTATATATATATAATATCAGGTGGACAGATCAATGAAACCAAGTGAAAATCGGCTAATTATTCAAGTGCCTAATATAGCTATTTGGCTTCCTCACATGCACAGTTAATAAAGTCAGGTAGTGATTTTAAAGGCTTCATTTTTATGCATGTCTTGGTGGGTTTCTTGGAAAGGAGACAAAGCTGTATTTAAGCTTAGGAAACAATTAATCTCGAGACATGTGGGGCGGCTGTTATTATAGATGGGTTGAGAAAGAAAATGTTACTAGTTGACTGCATGATGACTTATATTGTATGCTGCATACTATCAGAAGATTTCTTAATAGAAATTGCCATCTTAGCAAATAATGTGTGTTCCCAGTTGTTGACTGGAAAATAGCGGTATATGTATAAATTGAATCAACCATATGAAAGTATGTCTTTACATGGGCCCCCAGTGTTATATCGCATGGAGTTCATGTGATCGGTTAATGGGGATTGGCTTCTGTCGCTTAATATCATATGGATTAAATCTCACACGACATGCACGACTGATAAAAACATACAAATAAATGCACAGCTCATTAAGCCTGGTTCAAATCGTTATTGTTCATCGAATAAACTTTATAAACGGTTGGGTTTTCTAGGCTTTATCCACCGCCCCTGCAGCCCTCTCTTCCCTCTCCCACCCCCACTCTACCCCCCCCCCCCCCCCATACACACACAATAATACTGGCCAATGATTCATTAGTGAAGTTTAATCATGTTGATATAACATTGGATAAATAGAAAATAGATAAATGTTTCAACTATTTTCAAGTTTTGCCATGAAGTCCGCATTTCCATGTCTTCAGTTCGGAGCAAGAATTCAGTGTTGTGTGGATTTGTTTTGTATTTGTTTTTTGGTGGGGTGTTTGTTGATTATATATTTTTTATATAAAATCGCCACCAAAGTATTTTACTGTTAACGACCGTCAGAGGGCAAAATCAATTACCGTTTTTCGGCAAGACATATAAAGCTAGAGTAGAATGAAAGATATATTAAAATATATCACACAAATCAAAACACACGGTCCATTGTCGATTTAGCCAATCATTCATCGCTACAGAAGGCCTACACTGCTTGGAGAAGCGATATTTCTGTTTACTTTACTCCATGGTTTAGCTTATTTAAAGACTTTCCTAGACAGTGTTAGTGCATGTGTACTGACGCAAAGCCGGCTCTCGTATACAGGAAAATTGTTTGTTTTTACTGCCGTTGCAGGGCTGCAATGAAACTGTTGTTTCTGCTGTGTGATATAACTAAAACAATAAGGCCTGTGCTCGACATACTGGTGTACAGGCCTGTATATCGAGCTGCAGACTCAGAATTTGTTGGTACATTGTTGTGCATTCCTTTCAGGTCATCTATTACAGACCAGCAGAAACTCACTTGAGGTGAGCATGATTTAACTCTTCCAACATCAGAAGACTCTCTTCTCAAAATGTCTGTGGAACCTGGGCTGTTTCAAAATCTGACAAAAAACGCACAGCATACCCAACATGCTAGTTGGCCCGCGGCCTTGGCGTAGTAGTTAGCGAGTACGCTTTCTAACGCCTACTTCGATGTACCATTCACGGGATCGCCTCCGTCTGTCGACCATCAGGTATATGCGTAAGTCACAAGATGTGGCTCCGGCAATCGCGGGGGTGGTTTTTACGAGATTTCCTCCCGGTTTTCCATCATAATAGGGCCAGTAACAGTGTGAAGTGGACAGTCCGTCGTCATATGAGTGAAATACCCTTTAGTACGACGATAAACCCCACGCAAACAAACAATATGCTAGTTTGTTTCTTCCAGATTATACTGCAACCTAAAATGATCCCCGGGTAATATAGACCAAAAACATAAAATACCTCCTCCAGATTGAGAAGATAGCACCGGGAGTGGGTCTCAGATGTACAATATATTAACTCTACATCTTCAAGAAAGAGAGAAACAAGCTTACATATATGTATACTAGAAACAGATGTGACATCTTGAAAAACTGCATAATCAACTCGGTTAACAAGGAACACGATACATGCCGTACAAACCAATTATATAAATAAGATATCACACCGAAAGAGTGCTTTATATATTATGAGTATTACAAAAACTAAGGAGTGGATGCTATTTCAAAAGGAAAAACTTTTTTTGGGGGGGGGGGGGGGCGTCATTTTGGGATTCCAGTCTTTAAATCGTTTGGGCAGGTTGTGTTTCAAAAATCTCAGCTGTTGCGTAACAACTTTCTCGGAGAGTTTGGTAACGATCCTGCATATCGACACAAAAATAGATTTATCTACATCGGAGCAGACACAGTGACGGTGTGTTTTTGTAAACCTTTTTTCAGAAGCTCTGTTAAGAGGCCCGCCGAAAGACCCGAATATTCGACAGCTAATCCAAATTAAATTTTTATCAGAGCATTTGTTTAAATTTATTTATTTGAAAAGGACATCGAAGGTCTGTCAAATGTAATTTTTTTATTCTGATGAAAAGTAATGTTTCTTCAGTGTTACGTGGAAAAGCATGATTGTGTATAGTTGGTCTGGGACATTATCGCATCGATGGATACTCCGGCTTTGTCAGCTCCTACATGTATAGGATTGAGAGTTATCGAAACTAAAAACATAGAAATGGTGCACCGTGACAAACCCAGAGGTTTTTTTCGAGGGAGGCCTATGTAAGGAAATATGACGTCAGCTTCGTACGTTCTACGATAAAGACCGACTCATTCTCCCTATCGTCTAGTCCTTGACTAGATAAATGTATTGACGGTCCATTTATTTCACATTCACACTGTGCGTAGTTATACATCTGACGTCATTGTCCAGGGACTTATTATTAGTTAGAAGAAATTTGAAACTGACGAGTGATGAGGTTACATAAAGTGCAATTTTGACTGTCGGTTAACTCTCACTAATTGTTTTCGGACGAAATCGCTACTAGTACTACTTCATTATTTTTTTACTGCTACATTTGGAATCAATTGCGCTACGATTCATTTCATACCGCATTTTTTCGGTGAAAAGTACAACAACAACATCACAAATGTCTCGCTGATACAAGTGAATGGTTTATAAGGACCATATAAACACGAGTGCTACTGATTACCGCTGGTAAGGATTGCATTTAATGTTAGATTTAAAGGTTGTTATTAGTCCTAACCTAGAACTAAAAATGAAGGTTTTTATGTTACATAACGGGCATGCTTGTAGTAGAGACAAATCAACTGCGCTAAGAGTCATTAGCACATTTTTTCGGGGAAAAGTACAACAACAACAACACAAATGTCTCACTGAGACAAGGACCATATACACACGAGCGCTACTGATTACCACTGGTAATGATTGGATTTAATGTTAGTTTTAAGCTTAGTATCAGATAGGGCAGGTATTAGTCCTAACCTAGAACTAAAAATGAAGGCTTTATCTTACATAACGGACATGCCTATAGTAGAGGCACATGGTTACCAGATGAATCGTAACTTTTGGGCCATTGTCCAATATCTGTGGTACAGTGAAGGACAGACACAGTATTAACACCAGACACTATTTTATTATGACAGCGAGGTTATGTTTATTTGTGTTCCGCTTTATGCTTGGAACGAAAGGACCTGGAGCAATTCCAAAAGCTTTTCCCTTACCAAAAGTGAAAAGTGTGTATCAGCATGTGGCGATGTTACTGCACATGCGCTAGCCTAGGACCACGGGATTGACTTCTGCAGAGAGGGACCAGAATTTGTATGGTTTTCTCTACATTAATATACATTCAATAGCAAAACGAAATTCCTTCTGCATTAGATAACTATAAAGGGTTACTGTATAGAACACGAGATGATTCATTTTGTACAATTCAGTCCATGTGCCTGTGTTAGTAACGTTTAGAAATATATTTATGCGTTATATATGCAGCATGCCATGTCTTCGGTAGCTTATCTATAACAAGAGATGCTAGTGCCAGTTGGATTAATTTTTAGAAACATTTTAATACACACATAAGCAGCACTCACAAGTTAGAGACATCTCACAGAGCGTTTACCACCATTGCTTTACATTGACCGTATGTACTAAGTATAGCCGACCGAGGTAATGTTCGAGTTTCGCGACGCGAGCTTAGCTTACGTTAGACGTAATTACCATGACGACAAGCACTGTAGCATAGTGTTGTCATGACAATTCATTCAACGTAAGCTAAGATCGCTTTTTTGAACCGGTCCCCAGGTGCGCGTTCGCAACGCGATCTTGGCTTACGTTCAAAATATTTGCTCTGGCGTCGAAATACCTTTGGTATAGTGTTCGTCATGGTAACTTCGTTTTGTTTCGCGGGTGGTTTGAGGGAGCTTCATGTTGCCCTCGAGCTCTCAGAGCTAAAGGGGAACAGGAAGCCGATCTGTTTGTGGTGTCTGTATTGCGTTCTATTGTTATCCTGTATTTGTCCCGTCCTGTCTTTGTTTGTTGTCAGTGGTGTCGCTGGTGGTTTCCGTCACCCATTGGACTAGCACGTCGTCATATAAGTGAAATACCCTTGAGTACGACGTTAAACCCCAATCAAACAAACAAACAATCGTTTTGTTTCAACTAAGATCACTTGGGACATATACCCTGATAGTCATTGTATTGATTACATCTATCTTACTGCACAAGAAATCGCTTTGTCAATGATATAATGCAATTCCTCAGGTACTATTTTGATATCATTGCGATAATGTAGTGGGTAGAATTTGTTTTGACATAAAGCACAGAATATGTATTTTAACGCTCGAGAATATGTATTTTTAAGCTCGGGAACATGTATTTTAAAACTTCAGAATATATATGTTGAAGCTTCAGAATATGTGTCTTGAAGGCTTTGAAGCTATAAATAGGGCATTAATGCAATACACAGCAGTCATATATTTCCCTAGTTTAGAGATTCAGCCAACCTGAAGTCAATTAATTAACACAATTGTCTAACTTTGTGTGAGTTATGTTACGGCCTTTACATGCTTGGAGAAAAAACCAAGCGAGATGTCAGCGAACTCAGCTATTGAAACCATTGATGATCGATACCTATGGGATAATGCCTAACAAACCCATATAGTTGAATATAGCGATAGCAACGAGTATGATTAGCGGTCAGGTTTAAAACATTGTTATACGTGGAAACACAAGGATTCATTAACTCAAATAATCAAGTGATCCTGAAAAGATAAGATGTAAACAGTAGGTACGTTTTAGTATATATCTATATATATAGCTTTCGTACATGTTATCACGCTAGTGCCAAATTCGTAACTTTTTGTATTTTATGTCGATGTAAACAGTAGGTACGTTATAGTATATATATATATATAGCTTTCGTACATGTTATCACGCTAGAGCCAAATTCGTAACTTTTTGTATTTTATTTCGAATCATTTTATGGACTTTGATCAAGGAATATACTTATAATGTGGCTGGTATACACAGTTTTTTGTGTAATTTGAGGCACCTAATAACACAGAGAGGTGCGATTCAGGCCAATAGGTCATGCGCGGACCAGTCATCGACTTACAGCTGATGGGCATTTATTAATATTATGTTATATAGTTGTTACTATTCATGGAGGCACATTGATCGAAGTTATTCCAGTCAATTTCGCTTTGTTACAATATCTCAGCGGGAAATACAGTTGAATAATTTTGTAAAAATGACTTACCTGATTAGATCGAGGAAGGTGTCTACAGAGTTGACTTTCTTTGGTTTGCCATAGCGGGGGATCTCATCTCTGTTGGCACCACCCCCGGGTTGAATGGTCACCGTAAGGATGATACCCAGAACCACTGCCATGATGGTGGTGGTGGCGAAATACGCGATGGTCCTCAGTCCCATCCTGCCACAAGTTTTGGCGTCCAAGCCGGCAATACCTGCGATAAGGCTGGACACAATCAGAGGCAGGATTAACATTTTTAGCATCCTCATTAAAAGTTCTCCAGGAAAGGTGATGTACATGATTTCCCGCTTGGTGTAACCTTCTGGTCTGGCAGCCCTGATAATGAATCCCATAGAAACACCGGCAATCACGGCAGTTAAGAGTAAAATTAAAATTAAATTGTCTTTTGATCCAGTTAAACATTTTTTGGCACATCTAAGGGCGCGACTGCCTCCGAGATGAGCATCAGGTATGGGTACGGTAATATGTGTGTTGCCTTTAGGGCTCGAGGCCGCATCATTTCCCGGATAATCCACTCTTTCAGAATTTTCGCTTTTTTCGGAATTCTGTTTAGTTTCCATTATGCACAAAAACGATTTGTTCAATGTAGGGTTTATCTGCTTTGTTTAGAAGTATTCAATTTTTGACAGAAGATAAAACACAATACGAGTACATAACACACCTTAAAGAAAACTTCATCAGTGGAATTTTAGCACAAACTAATCCGTGAAATTATCATTAAAATTCCTGCACCTTTTTGAAGCTGGGCATAGTTTTGACTCGGCTCACACTTGGGCTCCAAGGGTAGAGAACAGTAGATCAGCGTTGTCAGGAACGTCCGTTAGTTCAATAAACCTTCATCAAATAAAAGTAGGTGATATTTCTCCAACAGCCGAGGCTTTATGATGTGCGATGACACGGAATGGAGCTGTAATTAATTGATGGCAATGAGAGCCCGGTAGCGAGAGGAAATTCAACAGAAATGGGCTTTAGCGAAAGCCAGTACGGGTCCTACCCTGTGAATCGCGGAAGGCAAACTGCGCGGATAACACAGCGGCAATATCGACTGAGTCGGAAAGCGCTTTCTGCAATAGCGCGGGCTTTCCCCTCTCTTTCGCGGAGCACTGTGCGACGTCACTAAGTTTAAAGTTCATATTCTGATGGGGAATTGTATATTTCCTGAAACAGGTGCACGAGATCTTAATCTGCAGAGACTTATTTTCATTGAACCTCAGCTCCAGTCAGCGAACTCGGATTAAGCGCTATATTGTGAGCAGATTACCGTGGTACTTATCAATTAAATAGATGACAAATCACCTCTCGCTCTAAGCCCATCGATTGGAGCGTTGAGAGGCGGATTAACTGGAATTAATTGCGTTTCGTACTCTTCTACACTCTATAGACGCTGAGATGATTGTACTGCCCATATTTCCCAGGCCAGCGACAGTACACATTGACACGATCTATGGATGATTTTTTTTGTTTTTATCTATGTGTGCATGACCCTTCACTCTGCTGCAAACACCGCGCTAAGGATATGTTAAACATCATTCAATCGTTGATAGAAATGTATCCTAGACAAATATGGTTGTCCGGCCGAATTTACCATTGGGAATTTGCTGGTTGAATTTTTGTTTGGTGGCTTGATTAAAACGCGTGTCTGATTTATTTCTAAAAATTAATCACACTGGCACAGGGATGCTGATTAATTAAACTGATGAAAATATATATATAGATATTCTAACAAAGAAGTAGCTTTCACAGAATAAATCAATGAAAATGCTGTTATTTTCCTACTTAAAGGGGCAAGACCCTCATCAAGACATTATATTCCAACACAACATGGAAATCTGTATTATAATACAGATTTCCATGTGTTAGAATATAATGTTAGAACTGCGACCAAGAAAAACTTGGTCGGAAAACTAACCAAAATTTGTTTGGTTGAATCATGGCTACGACCAAGAAATTCTTGGTAGCAACTTTTTTTCCAAGGATGGACGACAAAGTTTTTCTTGGTCACAAATTTTGACCCTTTGTTTTACCAAACAAAATTGGGTCGGAGCGACCAAGTTCTTCCAAGTACGTATTTAAGAAGGTAAGTACATATAGTAGAGTGTATAATGTATTGTATGGATATTAGTCGACTTAACGAGGAAAAACTAGGACATGGGAAACAACATTACACAAAAAACAATTACAAGTCCTTTCATTTCAATTTATTTCTCTTTATGATGTTTTAAATTATTTGAAAGTTATAAAGTAAAAGAATTTGACTATGTTCACGCCATAGCGTAACTGAACTCCGCCTGAATGTGGCGTGAAACATTAATCAATCAATCCAAATCGAAATGAAAGACGAAAATGTTTTAGTTATTGATTACAGGTGTCACGGACACCCTTGAACCATTTCAGATTTACAACGTCTAACTTCGTTAGAATTGGACAAATATATCAACGCGTTGACAAGACATTCTGATCGTTTTAAAACCAAGGTTTTAATTGACACGTAATTAATTGTGTGATAGGCAAACATTAAAATGACTAGACTGCTTATTGAAAACTAACAGATGGTCTAGATGGACCGACTGACTAGCATGTGATGGAACAAGCAGTGGTAACTACTGCTAGCCATTCTACGTTTATATTTGACCTCCACCGAGTTAGGTGCACGATTGGCTTGTCTCATACTTTCTCGCGTTACTTGTCATTTACAGGCAATCAGTCAACGTGTTATATTTAACGTCACGTGATGTTTTGCCTAGAATGATGATAATAAAGACAGTAGTGCACCATGGTCTGTATGCCCACTTTAGGTAAGTCTTGGCTATCGGAAGGTTGTATTCGATCGGTGGGATAAATATCCAGCCTCTCCGATCTCCCGATCTGGGCTGACACCACGAGAACGTTAATCAAACCCTGGAAACCATCACGTCGATCGTGAATTGAGGATTCTGACTTTCAGAGTCACTTAATCTCAACTTGTGTATTGCCATCAAACACTTCAGTTTATTGATCGATTCAATTACAGAAGACAGTCAAAGTCCTGCCCGCCGTATCTGTGGTATTGTGTTTAACTTGTGGAACATCCTGACACAGGCGAATGTATTTTGTTTAAAGGCACGTGGATTCCAGCTTATCCGAGATTCCATAACCCGAATACCGCTGATATCCTGGCTTCTCTAGTTTCACAATCGTTCTAGCTGAAACTCTGTCGTGATATTACTCTATAGAAACGTGTACTGCTGAATGGAGGACGGGACAATAGGCGAGTCTTACTATTGATTCCAGATTTATACCCATATTGTGTTTATAAATCCACGGAACACAACTCCATTCAATGCGTTTCCGTAGAATGATTTGATGTGGAGCTACTCCATTTATACAAAGCAGAACTCTTTACCCATGCTTTTATTTAATGATTGAAACATTGACCAATGGTTCTTTACTATACAGGAACTGCTTGTCATTATTCCGGTTAGTCCAACTGCTTTTGAAGGCTATTGATTCAAGTTCCGGTTTGTTCGGACGTTTCCATAGCTGCTATCCAATACTATCGAAGCCAACGTTATTTAAGCCCTATCGTTATAAGTAAAGGTTTTACGTATTATAAACCAATTTAAATCGAGTACTTTTATAGTTAATATTCATTATAATGGTATTGGAGACACAGTGCAAAAAGAGGAGGGATGTTATATACAGGCTACAGCACAAGGCAACTTATGTTTAAGCCGAGTTTAAAATAGTAATATATTTTGAATCAATGAAGAGAGAAAAATGTGCTTGACTCCAAGGGATTCGAACCGGCACCTTTGCCGTAAAGGCCCAACACTCTACCGACTGAGCTACAGAGGCTCACGGTAGAATGAGTCCCGAATTCTGACCCGGTAAAGAAGGCGATAGTAATGTGTGTACCGGTTTTTTTTACAATTTATTCACGTGAAAAGCATCTCTCTTATTGAGTATTGTCATTGATGAATTATTACTTCACAAGGTGATTGTTTGGTTGATCGGTTGAGGTTGGTTGGTTGGTTGATTGATTGATTGATTTAGACTATCTTTCTTAAATAACGCCGGTGTATTCCAACAGCAATTGACAGTTGCACAACCAAAAGGTGTAAAATGTTTGATTTCTTGGAAAGTCAATATTTTTCCATTGCTTAGTACACATCATTGCGGCTCTGCAAATTAACAGTAGTTACTTCATGATGTATGCAAAACCGAGGATGGATTTGACAGTAATTTGACATAAGATTTAGAACACACACAAAAAAAAATTTGATTTGCATTGATGGAAACTGCAATAGAATATCCCTTCGCCTGGAACTGAATCTAAATTGTATTACCAGTGTGAAACGGTTTCACGTTTGTTCTATAATACAGGATCGATGGCGGTAATGTGGCTCAGTGTTGAAAGTAAATATTTAATTTAGTTCAACTTTGGCTCAGCTCTTGTCACGGCGTGAGATAACAGGCTTGTTTTATACAGTTATTACGAATAAATTTCTTGAATCCACCTTTAACTGAAAGCAAATCTAAATATCACCGTTACTGTCCGCGAATATATTATACACCGGCGACTGTTGACTGTTGTATCATAATTGTTTTAATGCCCCCTCCGATAACTGTTGTTGTCCTGGTAAAACATTCCTTTGACTTGACTTGACTCTGATTGCAAAACAAATAGTCTAAATGCATTCGACATAGCTACAGTCGAATTCTACCACTAGAATGACCCAGCTTCAACCGATTGTCATGTAATGTTGTACAACAGCACCTAATCGTATTCTCGCGAGAGTTTCTATAGTGGATGATACTAATTCTCACACGTAATGCCCGGCCATTGCGCATTCATTTCCGCCAATATTTGTGGCGACATTTGCCACAGATCAGCAAATAAACAAAGTGAAAAACAAGATGGCCCAGACGTATCTCAGAGTCAATGTATCGGTATAGGAAGTAGAATCGATTATATGTAAAACACCAACCAATCAATCAGTCAATCATTCCATCCATCAATCAATCAAGCTATTATTACAGTATATATCAAATAGGCCTACAAAGGACACATATTCAGTGTCTTGAACTACGTATTTCGACTCAGTTACAACCATCTAATTGTTAAACTTAGTTAATTTAGTTTAGTTTATTCACCATCAGCAAAATACGTTTCTTCGTCAAAATTAATAATAGAACATTTTAATCCAAAATCAATGAAAAACACAGTTATTCTAAAATATATACTGATGAGCTTCACAATGAAAAACTCAAGAATCTTTCAATAGCTTTAGTGAAAAATTATCAAAATTCGTGAATAAATATAAAAAAAGTCCTTAATCATTTCCGGATAAATTGTTGAGTTCAACAGGTTTGTTTTCTTGAATAAATTAATGGAAACTATTTTTTTTTATTCAGGCAAAATAGTCAAAAACCTTTAAGACACGAAGAATAAGTATGTTATTTCGCGTTAATATAAAATTAAATTAATGTCAGTAAACGAACTATGGTAGCAAATGGACTATTCATAAACTAATGATAGACAATACTTAATGACACAAAATAGAATGGCCCGCGGCCGGGGAACAGTGGTTTGCGAGTCGGATTACTGATCATTTCGAGATGATCATCTAATTCTCTCGATACACCGCTCACAAGTTTGAATCCTTTTGTCGATCTAATGTCTACGAGGGAGCCTCTGATATAATACCCTTAAAGGAGGAGACTACCCAAAAACCATATTCTATAAATAAGTCAAACTTTTGTGTGAAATACAATACATTAATTTCCATTTTCATAACCTGATCGTCACTCTGGTTATCATCCATTAAAGAGGAACACCGAAACCACTTGAATCATCAAATGCTGTGTACAGCAGACTTCACTGATCTATATCATTGGATAGTACAAAATTGGCTGACCAACAAGAGTGCAGGAAAACTTAGCAGCACAGGATTTGAAGACTCAACTGGTGCTTGTGATCCTCTTTAATGGATGATAACCAGACTTGATCGTGTTGATTATATGGTATTATTTAAATGGAAACTGGCTGGATTTGTTGTGATAAAGATATCCGTTTGTTAAATTCCCTTGGATAATTATACCACTGTATTTCATTAAAGTCTACAGGTAGTTACATAACGACTCAATTACTTGGTCGTGTTGATTTAATGATATTAGTGAAAAGCGAAATTGGCTGGGTTTGTTTTAATAAAAATGGCAGCTTGTTCAATTCGCTAGGCCCAACAACTCGTTATGTATAAAGCTCTAAACCTAACCTTAATCCTAACCCTAAAATTTCCCTCTTTGTCCAATTGTGCTTCTTTGTACAATTTCAGGGTTGTTTATTAAGTTGCAGTACCATGTTAAACCCAGGGGTTAATAGAATTGAAATCCACGGACCGCTTTATATAGCTGCCAATAGATCTAATTCAATTTGGCCCAAAGTTTTTAACTTTTAAAAGATTAAGCATTCAATTTCGATATGTAGATCTTCAAGTTTGCATTCTTGGGTTCAAAAGAAATTGACTGCTATCAGCCCCTAAACACAGTAATATAAAAAAAAAAAGCGCAAACCGTCGCTGACCGACATCACCGCATACACGTGTATGTATTCATGTTTCATGATGTTTTGAACAGGTGCCAATTATTTGCTAGAATTAGGAGGTAAAAAACAAGAATTATTTATAGCTGACCTTTCCTGGTAGGATGCTAATTACAGCTCCTATCAAAAAGAGAATGAATTATTTAATCAATGTGGATGTTGCTATCGTGTTCAGGTTGAAATGAGTTCCTAATCGATGTAAACAGCCGAACCAATTCTACACACAAAGACCATGTACTTTGCCACACGGACAATCCCCAAGTTTCCTGTGTTCTTTACCTATTCTGTTATATTTTAGCAAGGTAGATATCAAAATGTAGATAGATAAGAAAGGTTTGTAGCGTCTGTAAAAGTAGAAGAATAGAGGACGAATGTTATTTGATATGAAGTAGACATACGTTAGGAATATATCAAACCATACAATTGGAAAAAGCCATGTGCATTGATATGTATACAATTACTATCATCTCACTGTTTAAGAATATTCGAATGGTGGCACTCTCTTATCAAGGGGAAATAAGGCGCGACCAGTGGGCTATTAGTTAGCTGCCATTATACTTAATGACATATTGGTGTGTTAAGAGTCGTTTACTCTCCGTATGAAAGAAGCATATGTTGTCAATGTATTGTACCAATTGTACAATGTCATGATGTTTATTATTGTATACTATGATGAGTTGTTGCCCAAAGGAATAAATAAACTCAATCAAACAATACATAAGTTATAAGATACAGTCATATACATATATTTTTGTATATCAGTGTTTTTTAAAGATTGCTGGCTTTCGTTGGCTGGTTGGTTGGAGAATTTCCGTACCAGTTCTTTCTATTTTTCATGCAGTTTTCAGAAATATAACGCTTGCGTTTCAGTCGTTTCTTTCATATATTTATCAAACAATCTACAGCCCTAGTCACACTTATCCAGAATCAGCAGGAAATAGAACCAGCCGGAAAGAAATAATGTAATAAATTCGTGCGGCATCCGTCATGCGCACACAAATCTCCTCTCAGTTATGAGTGTAACCTGGAACTGGCTTGAACTTCAACAAGGGAATCATGTGTTCTTGTGTGGTTTCCTCAACTGCTAGCTGTCGCCTTGCACGCTGTTATATTATTTCGGGATTCCTCAAAGCTGTACCGATAGAAAACTATAGTGGGCTGAGTAATTAATGTAACGGAAATTCATTTCTGATGATTCGGTGCCTGATTTGAAAGTCGCAAGACCAAATCCCATACGCGTTATAGTCTGCAGAATGGGGATTTCCTGTGCCGATTGTGCTGGCACGCCGTCCTATGAGTGCAATAACCCTAAGTACGACGTCAAACACATGTCAAGCAAACCCAAATATTACAGCTATAAATTTAATATTCTTTTTTTCTTTTTAACTGGCTCCTAAATCTCTCCAAACGATTTAAAGTACAAAAATATTGTTCTTAAATAAAGAAAATAGCTCTGATCACCATGGACACTAAACAAATATCCCACCAACATTACAAATTATTCAATGCATCGTGGACCATTCTACAGGTTTAGAATTATCAAACATTTATAGTTTAACCCATTTAGTGGCCTTTTCAATAATGGATGTGTTGAAGCGAGCAGTATCACTTCCATAAACACAAGATATATGTATTATATTATATTACAAGACTCGTAAGCTCAACCAAGTGGTCTCACGTATCCAGCTGGCTTGAAAAGCCTCTGAGTGCCTGTCAATGCTATTTCAGAACACGTATGATAGACGCCATTAATAAAAGGGTCGCCAATTGTGGCGCTTCTTTATTGCCTGATTTTGAGGGTCAGATTGTAGGTTTAAGACGTACTTTTGGTCACTTCACTCATATGACGTCAAAAAGCACTTGACATACTGGCAACAAAGAGCAATAATATTGGATATTCGTAAGACGCAATATAAATGTGCCGAAACATATCGGTTTCGTGTTGCCCTTTGACCCCCATAGCAGCAGGGCAACATGAAGCTCCGCGAAACCGCGTCGTCAGTTCAATTCTAGCATGATTCCTTATACACTGATTTATCTTAGATATGTGTATTGATTATTCTACATCAAAATATTTCTGTTGACAGTAGTCAAAAAATCTTAAAAGTTTGTCTGCCATTGTATCGTCAGGAATCACTTATCACACAAAGCTGGTTTTGGGGGGAACTATTTGATAACGGACTATTCTAAATGCGAACATTAAACATCCGGTTCTCAATTGCCTGTAAATACAGTATATGAAATATGGGGTCAAAATAACCAAGAAGTGTAACGTGGTTAAAGAGTAATAGAAGCTTCATCTTCAAATTACCATTGGCACCAATAACAATGTTAAAGGATATATTCGAAAAGTACGACAATAAACTAGTATACTTTTGCATTCATGCTTCGGAAATCTCCATGGAGACGAGGAACCGGAGGGGGAGGGGGGGGGGAGGGGGGGGATATAATGTTCATATTTAGGTGGAGAAATGTTTTCCACATATTGT
>JAVFBX010187757.1:0-40503 GCA_034783855.1 Mopalia kennerleyi | reverse complement strand
AGCTCTATTATAAAATTAGAGAGCATAATTCAACACAAGAAATGATGCCCGTTTTACTTATATGCATTTTATTGCAGCCCGGAGTTTCACTTTAACAGAGTAACGACTTCTGAACTTTTTCTTATTTACAACAACGACTAAGATTTACATTATCTTATCCTCAACAGGAATTTATAAGACCAACGTTAACATTACGGCTTATGGGACATTGATTGGGGTTTGTGTTTAACCGGCAATGCTTCGCCACAATGCGGGGATGAGGAAACTATATAAAATGAGACTGTTGGGGCCCGTTTTATGAAACATGCGTAGCTTACCTTCAACGCAATAACCACGACCACATTATCAGTTCTTGGGCTCGGTTCACAAGGCCATCCGTACTATAGATTTTTTCTATAGGATTTTTTAATTTTCATATTGAATTATGTAAGGGATCTTAGCCTAATTTCAGAGTAACTGTCATGGCGACCCGTATACTGGAGGTATTGTGTCGTCATGGTAATTAAGATCAACACACGCTAAGATCCCTTTGTGGAACAGATCTTGGGTCACAACGCCCAACTTTAGATCCGTACGCTTTGTAGGACAGACCCTTGGTAGGTAAGCGTGTATAACCTGTGTGGATATAATGATGTATATGATCTTGTGGAAACTCTTCGTTTACAAAGGACAAATGCTATGAAAGAAAGAATGACTCGATTGGCTTTGTAATTATAGTGTGCATCGAGCAGATTTTGTCTACAGTAATACCTTCGACCCATTTTGCCACTGGAGGGGTTCAGCTAATATGAATACTGGCCCATATAAAAGTAGCAATACAAAGTTAATGAGATTCATATATAATTTCCCTTTTTATATAGCGCAAATAGATCGTGAATAGGAACGTAAACGTTGTAATTGGCAGAATGCTCCAGGCAAAATAGTGACATTTGCCTGATACTGCATCTGGTAATTGGGATAACTCCCGATGTATTGACAATAAGGGTCCCTCGCTGATCCTTTTAGTGACAGAAGCATAGCGTTCGCCGATTGATTAATATAGTGCTTTTAATAGACTGGCGATAGAACTATTGGAGCTAGCCTACAGACGAACAGCTACACAGCTTGTTTGTTTGTTTGATTGGGGTTAAACGTCGTACTCAAAGGTATTTCACTTATATGACGACAGAATGTCCACTTCTCACTGCTCCTTGCCTAAGTGCGATGGAAAACCTGGTGGAAACCTCGTAAAAACGATCCCGCGATTGCCAGCACCATATAGTTTGACTCGCTCATATCATATTCCTTATGGTCGACATACAGACTATCCCGCGGACGATAAATCGAAGTAGGGTTAGTAAGCCCACACGCTACCACTAAGCCACGGCCACAGGCCCAGCTATATAGCAGAGTAGGTATTAAAAACAACAAATGTCGAACACTTAACCAAACTGGACAGGGTTGTCGAGTGATAAAGCAAGGAATCGTCTCTTGTTTTAAATAAAATCTCAAAGACACATTTCCGAAAAGATGCTTATCTCGTTCGTTTCGAGAGAAGGTTATGCCAATTTACTATAATATAAAATATGTAGCACACATAGATATACTTAGGTATATGTTTGAAGAACTCAAACTCTAAAAAGGCAACAATGAAATTTAAATGTGACTATGTCAACTAACAGTAATGACAGTGATGGGTAAAGGTATGAGTGCGACTAAGCCAGTATGTTATCTACAGAATCGTTTCTCTTGTGGATTATGATGGGTCAGTGGTATTCTTGTAAAACGAGACGAGCAATCCAGTGTTAGGTTTGTTATATTTGAATGCAACCGAAAGTTTCTTCGTGCTTCCAAGTGAAACACAATACAAAGCTCCACAAAGCTTCTCGTTCCATGCGTTTCTGTTTGGTTTCCTCGTCAAACGAAGCATTTGTGTTCTTTTTTTCTTTTTTTTCTTTCTTTTTTTTACGAAAGGCGTGATTTCGAAATAATCTTCAACCTGCAGACGAGGAAATCAGAATTGTTTTTAACAATGGTTGGTACCTGCTGTTCCATGATGCAACTGTAACGATTGTTACCTTTACTTAATGTGTTTTTTGGTTTCTCCAACGTATTGGTTCAGGCGTTATCTTATGGGGTACACCCCTATCAAACAAAACACGATTGTTTTTGTTTTGGCTGGGTTGCAGGGCACTGTGGTATTGATGGTAACACGGGGGCTGATCGTCAGGCTAAACTGTCGTTGTAGAGCCTGCTCATGTTTATATAATTTTAGGTCATGGTGTATCTGAAGCATTCTCTTCTGTAAAAAGCAAATTTAGTGAACAATGGCAAACCAGTGGCAAACCAAAATCGCGAAAGTGAAAACGGCAACACGTCTTTCTTAACAGTTGTTATGGTAACAAGTTTGAGGCTACCAGCGTGTGAAACATTTGAAGAAAACTTTCGACGGAACGGAACGACAGCTTGGTCTTGAGTCTTGAAGGGGCCCATTTAGTGTAGTAATATTCGGAAAATGTTAGCAAAAGCTTCGGTCAGCGTAGAGCAAATAACACCGAAAAAAAATTTATTTTACTATAAATATATAGGTATTATTTGTTTGTTTTTTTTTTGTTTTTTTTTTGTTTTTTTTTTTAAGCTTTATTTTCCTGGGAGCAGTGAGCAAAGCTCATATTGCTTCCCAACAACAATTTGTAAATGAATACATATTTCAATAGTGCAGATAGAATTAAGTGCAGCAATAGTTATAGTACATGGTGCAAGAAGAAAGGTGGCTGAGGAACTGTACATTTTGATTTAGAAAAATACTGTATGGTCAAGGATATTGGCCATGAACATTAGTTCTGATTTATTTACATTGGGAATGTAATAGAAAAATATCATATAAACACACAGCTATGAACCAGTTACTCATTATTATTATCCTATATAAACACAAACGCAAACATTAGTTTGATCATATAGACATGAATGTGTGTGTACACGTGACAGGAAGAGAGAGAAGTCCACAAGATTACGTATACATTTAAAAAAAAATAAAAATAAAAAAATAAAAATAAAAAAAAATAAAATAATAAAAAAAATAAAATAAAATAAATAAATGAGAGTTATGAGTATATATATGGGTATATGCACATCAAAACATAGGCACATATACCTGATTGTATAAAATCTCACATACAAATATATAGGTACATTACATACACATTACATTATATACATACAGTACGCGTACGCACATACAAACACAGTCATACAAGTACATATCTACCTACATAAAAATATATATTTTATAAGTATAGAGAAAGGACATTTTACATACATAAAGATAAATACCTAAACAAACACATACCTCAGGAGAAACGCTCTGATTCTTTTACCGTTCCTATAAGGTTAAGTGAATGACTAAAAACACAAAATATAAACAATTACTTGTGCTAGAATATGAAAGCGTAATAGTTCTATATCGTATTCCAACGTCACTGGGATATTTTGTTCGGGCAGTGGAGGGTGGGAGTATATTGTTTTAAAGATTATTCAATTCTTATTTTCTTTTTGTTTGATATACCAATAAGTATCGTAAAATGAACAAATGTTGCTTGTAACACGAAATGTATCACTGCCTCTTGCGTTCTAAATGTTGCATTCGTGTATTGTATGGAAGCTATGTAAAATGTCATCACACTGATTCATATATAATGTGTGTGTGGGGTAATATGACATATATAATGTGTGTGGGGGGGTAATATGACATATATAATGTGTGTGGGGGGTAATATGACACATGAAGTACACAGTAGCCACATGGGTGGGGTATAACTGCTCATTTAATATACCATATGTAATTCTTTCACGTCACACTTATAACACAACTGTTACACTATACGGCCAATTATTGGACAAACGCATTCACATTTAATGCAGAACTATACGGGTCTAATTTCAGCCATTATCCTTATTGTCCCATTTTACTTATTGATTTATTTATTTATCTATTTATTTTTATCTATTTGATTATTTAATTATTTATTTATTTTGATTTGTTGATTTATGTATTTATTCGCGTATTCATTCATTCATTTATTTATTTTGTTTGAGTGGAACAAATATATTTCCATTAACAAATTCAATCTAAAACATTGGTTGGTTGGTTATTTGGTAATATTGGCGCATGCATCCTTATGGATATTCGCGCCATACCTGTGCGGTATTGTTATTTCATTTCACTTCATTTGCATGAATATACACAACACATAACAAACAAAAAAAACAAAAAATAAAAACAAAAACAAAAAATGTAAAAAAAATAAACAATAAAAAAAAAATGAGAAAAAAGTGGATAAATAAAATAATCAGAATCAAAAAACTTCTCATTGAACTTCAACTACAACGCTTTCAATTTATAACCTCGGAAACTTTCTAGTTTCAACAACATATTTGTAGACAGACTTAAATACGTTGTCTCTATTTGAACTTGGGTTTAATATTTTTGTCGAACTGAGAGTGATATTTGGACATACAGTTTTTATAAGACATGCAGTCTTTTGCATCCATTTCTTAACCCCATTTAACAGCATGATTATGCGATATATCTTTACCATCGTATTTCATAACTTGCTTCACCACATAAGTCAACCTGGTTGCATTGTTGATGTTAACTCTGTGAAAAATACCACCAGTGACACGACCAATGTAATGAACATGCCATGTTTCACATTCAGCTTGATCACAAGTAACATTTTAAAGGTTTTCGAGACATTGAATTGTCGCCTGTTTAAGAATTGTGCTGTATACACTGGAAGACTTTCACTTCAATACAGTTGGGGATAGAGTCCTTCCACCTGGTTGATATAATTATGGAAGGGGCTCAGGAATATCTCAAGATATACTCTAAAACTGTGTCTGTATCTGAGTCAGTTGAGCCACATTCAACACTATTTAAAATTGCAGCTTGTGGAAATATAGTGCGCAATTCCTCAACATCCGATTCATTGATTTCTATTGGAATACATTTCAGTCAATGTTTTTTTTTATGTGAATTCCCTATTTCTTTATTTTCACGATTTCGCATGCAAGGTAATCGAGTTTAAACACTGATAGTATTGTTTACTCATGTACAAAAGCCTATATTCTCTAGTCCTATCCAAAATAAAGGGTTTGATATGTTGACACCTGTGTGTGTCCTGGCGGTAAGGGCTGTTTCCCTTTGCGGAGTGCCAGGAGAGCTTTTAGTTTGAGTTATGTTAGTAGTTAAAAATAATAAATTGTAAAAATAATAATAAAGTAATTAAAACGAAAAAGTGACTGTTCTTGCCACATCGCAGCTGAAATACTGCTGAATATGGCGTAAAACAATAGTGAACAACGCAGCTAAAATATCACTGAATATGGCGTAAAACAATAGTCAATCAATCAATCTTTCGATACCGGAATGTTAAAACGGTACGCTACATACATTTAATTTTTTTTGGGCATGATTATTATTATTTTTACAGTGATTAGAGTGAGCGCTTTCTAATCCTACTTCGATGTACCTTTTATGGGATCCAACTCCGTCTGTCGACCATCAGGTATATTACCGAGTCCGACGATGTTGCTCCCACAACCGCGGGGGTGGTATTTACAAGTTGTTTCCAGCGGTTTTCCACCGTAATGAGGCAATGCACTTGAAAAAACTGATGTATACAACAGAGTAGATAACGGAGTACTCCGTTCTTTGGCAATTGAGGGTTTTTTACTACGCATGTTTAACGTAGTAGATTTTCAACGGAGTGAACCCCGTTAACATTTTCATCGGAGTACTCAGTTGTTTTGAAGTAGTACTCTGTTATCCCGAAATTAGCTCCGTTAATATTTTTCATCGGAGTACTCCGTTGTTTTGAAGTAGTACTGTTTTCTCGAAATCAACTCCCTTAACATTTTTCATCAGAGTACTCCGTTGTTTTAAAGTAGTACTCTGTTATCTCGAAATAAGCTCCGTTACTATTTTCATCGGAGTACTCCGTTGTTTTGAAGTAGTACTCTGTTATCTCGAAATAAGCTCCGTTAGCATTTTTCATCGGAGTACTCTTGTTTTGAAGTGGAACTCTGTTATCTCGAAATAAGCTCCGTAAGCATTTTTCATCGGAGTACTCAGTTGTTTTGAAGTAGTACTCTGTCATCTCGACATAAACTCCGTTAACATTGTTCATCGGAGTATTCTGTTGTTTTGAAGAAGTACTCCGTTATCTAAAAACAACTCCGTTCAAATATATGATCAGAGCAAAATTATCTGATACTTTGACTATATACTGAACCAAAATTGTCCTACAAGAAAAGGTTTATATTTCCCCAGTGTTTCAAGTTAACGAATTTACTTGACATAGTTTTAACACACAATACAACGAGCAAACAAAATTATGCGACTTTCACAGCATTTTAATCTTGCCAAACGTCGATAAACAAATACATTAATAGATCTTAACCAGAGGAAACTATTTTTATGTTTGAAATAATTCTGTGTGTTCACAACACAGAAGTTAATATTGCCAAATTAAATTAATAAAAATAATGCAATGACGGTCATATTGTTTTGCGAAATTTTCTTAAAGGCAATCCCACCCTTCGTCTTAATACAAAATGCTAATTTCCAAGTTAAGAAGTGAATTTCTTCCCAAGCTAACAAGATTACAAACCATAGGAGTGATTATTTAGCATTATGCAATGGAAGCCATTCTGTTTTATGGAATATGATGAAATGCAATCCAATCCGTTGTCTCTGTAAGAAGGGGCTATATTTCAAGTTAATTTGTTACTGAGTCATCGTGTTAACATCATATACATACATGAATATTTTATAATTATACAATGGCGGCCATTTTGTTCTACGGAATTTGGTGAAATGCAATCTCAAGCGTTGTCATAATAGGAGGAGGCAATATTTCAAGTTTCAAACTCATCCGTAAATAAGTTAGAGTTTGCGTGTCCACAACATACTAAAGACGTGAATAATGTAAATTGATGTAATAGGCCAATGGCGGTCCTATTGTTTCGCGCAATCGAATACTATGCTGTTACTGTTACTATTCTGAAGCTTCTGCTTACTGTCGTGGGAACAAGGGTTTGTGTAATGAGCGGAGCAACCGTTTACAATCTGGCACCACTAAATAAGAAGATATGCAGCACAAAGTTTGTTATTGCTTCGAGATAATTATACTGAGATTGGGTTAAAAAGAGGACTTGTGAACATGTATCAAATCCTTGTCAGATTATTCTCGATCGAGTGAAATAATGTTTGCGTGGTACAGCGTATCGAAGGAAACACTTTCGGGGTATACCCCAGTAATGTTTAACTGTATCTGTGTCAATGGAAGCTTCTTTAAAGTTCAACGCTTATCTAGGCTTCTTTAAAGTTCACCGCTTATCTATCAACTTGAATTTTTACATACAATATAGTGACACTGATTGCCACATGACACAGTAATTAGAGCGTAAAACAAGTACAGATTATGCTATATATAGTTTAATTCGCTGTCGGGGAAATTGCGTTTATTCAGAAGACATTTGCTTTTAAATGATACACCAGAAAATATCCTTGGCCTACTTAGTAGCTGAAGCTGGTTTTTCGCTATGTACAAGTTGTTCATCCCAAACATAACCATTACTTTCTAACCCATCTCTTACATAGGTTATTCATTGAGTTTTCATCTAAACACGTCGTTTTAAATATGTTTGATAATGCTGTTGTCTGTTTTAACTATCGTTTTATAATTCGCATTTTCCTTCATATAATAAATGGAAACCTACCCAACCCGTGGGCAACAATGTCGTTTTCTGCTTGTCTACTAACACCCGAAACCATGTTACCAAAATATGCATGGGGTCATACGAAAGCCCCTTCCCCCTTTTTAAAACAACAATTATTGTCTTATCAACATTTACCGTCAGTTTAGGATGCAGGCAATAATCAAATAACACTTTTAATCTTCCGAAATATACGCTGAAAATAACATACTTTGTCGAAAAACGCAGTTTACTTATAACTCACACGGTCATACTCCATTGAAAGTCGTTCTGATATAATTTAAAATATTTATGCCGCTGATATTTGCAACTTGTCAAAATTAGTAAAAAAAAATGTATGAACTTTTTGTGGTCCTCTTGAACTCCGTGCTCATTAAATATTATACGTTTAGAACTATTAAACAGGTTAGGCACAATCGCCCTATCTAATTGGAGGTAAAAAGGTCGTTTTCGCTATATAACTGCCGTTTATATTCATCTATGAAACTGAAACTTCTAGACATATAGTTTATTTCTTGCCAGAACCAGAATTTTGAATTAAAAAAATTGTTACCTATCTCATTTGCATAATAATGGGGGACAAAACTGACAAATTATATGCACCACCTACTGACAAATTCTTAACGGAAACAGTTGAGAATTTTATTTTATGCAATGTAACAATATGCAACTAGATGCGTTATTGCAATTTGAATCTATTTAAAGCAAATATAGTCAAGTTTTTCGAGAAAAACACGCTTTTTTACCTCCATTCTAGACAGGTCGGTTGTGCCTAACCTGTTAAACTACGCAATAGTTACCTTCACAAGTAATTTTAGCAGGGCGTAAAACAACAATCAATCAATCAATCAATCGTGTTTTTTAATTACTTCGGCACAACGCCCTTTTGTTGCTAGTTAAAGGAACGAGACGTCCTTATAACGTCGACCATGTTGCTGGCACTTGGTGGTTTAATAACCTTTTGCTGTTCTTTAAAAATGGATCTTGCGGATAAGATCTGATCTAATGTTAACATCATATGCCCCTGGTGATGTCCGTGCAATTATACCTTATTCAATATGACATCCACTACTTGGGCCCTGAACAATGTGAGCATCATGAACGTTTTAAAATTGTACGCAAGTACGTGCAATATGGACAACCTTCCCAATCAAATTCTCCGGAGTGCTAGGACTTGGCTTTTTTGTGTCACATTAGCTGAATGAATCAACAAAGCAACCAAACGGCACCTGTCACTCATACAAATATTAGGTATTGGCGGGAAATAAATAATACTCTGCTAATAGTGTCTTAGGTTTGAACAACAGTGAAAATAATCAAACAATCTAAACAGTATAATGTGACTTTCTTTTTTGCACATATCCGCCCAAGGGGGCTTAGTGCGGCCATTCGTTTCTGTAATAACGTTTAGCCTTCCAGAGCGGACATGCACATTTCCAATTAATCTTACAAGTTGCCAAATGTTGCGCCAGTCACAGCTTAACTTCATAGATTAATCATAAGGTAAATGTTTTACATCTAAATATGTTTTATCCTTAATTTACATGTTATATATTGGACACGTATAGTGTTGTATACAAATATAGTTCATCGGTATTAAAATCTAGATATATGAACGGTGTCTTAAATATAGACATGTAAAAACATACAAACATTTCGAAGAACATCCAATCTGAATAAAACGAACAATTCATAAAATGTTTCGCAGCACAATAAAATGTTATGGACAGATGTAATGCCGCATGTACTAGAGATTATAGCAGTTCAATTAACGGGCATACGATTTCCATTAGTAACTTTGAGACATTTTAAAGCGTGATGGTGAATGCTAGACATGCATGAGTCTATTATGTAGACTACACGTGGTGTGTTAAATGCTTCATTGCTCTTTTTCTTAGACAATTTGTGTCCATGGTTATCGGCGACAGTTCCATAGTCACCTCAATAAAGTACTGCTGTCTGCAGGTTGTCTGCCATCAACTTTCTTAAAGGGTTCGACATGTATCATACAATTTATTTTTTATGAAAGAATGTAAATAATTGGAATTGACACTTTTAACCCGAATCAAACTTTTAACGTGTTGACATATTTATATTTTTACGCTTTTCAGGCAAATTGACTTTTCTTTGTTATGCTTGGTGCAAATTGACGATATGTTCTGGCCAAAGCGTAGCTGAAATACCGCTGAATGTGGAGT
Source organism: Mopalia kennerleyi (assembly GCA_034783855.1). Taxonomy (NCBI): domain Eukaryota; kingdom Metazoa; phylum Mollusca; class Polyplacophora; order Chitonida; family Mopaliidae; genus Mopalia; species Mopalia kennerleyi. The sequence continues at coordinate 30,544 of JAVFBX010187757.1, read as the reverse complement.
AAACAACTATTAATACATCAATCGATGGATCGAATTTATATACTTGCTTCATTGGTCTCAATAGCCCTTCTGTGATTATTACACATTTTAAATAGTTAATTTTGGATTAGCACATGGTCCACTTATTAGCGGAATTTGTTCTGGAGTTTATCCTATGGTACGAAAATCGGCTGATTCCCACCAAAGTCGGACCATTGTGTGAAAATATTCCTCACTAGTATGCACAGGTTGTCTACATGTAGACAAAACACCTCTATCAAACATCGACCGTGTATTAATTAGAGAAGTCAGAATAAATTCTAGGCACGTTCACCGGACAAGGAAAACTAGTCGTCATGTAAGCTATGACGTCAATTTAAATGTTATGTAGAGGTTTATTGTTTAGGGTAGGTTTAGCGTAAGGTTAAGTGTTAGGTTTAGTGTTAACTCTTATGCGGAGCTAAGACTTCGCGATTTGATAATATACTCTGTAATTTATATACATATATCACACCGCTATAGGCTCTATTGCAGTTCTCCTAAATAACCTTGAATGTCCTTGCAGTTAGTGTTTTTCGCCAAATTAAACTCAGTAGAACAAACATTCCATGGCTTCATTCAGGATAATGACTGTGTTCTGTAGTAGATATTGAGTTGAGAATAAACCAAGAAGCTTTTATCCTAGGTGAAGGCATCTCTCTTAGAGGAGGTACATCTGCTTCATGAATTATATTCATGAACGGTGAATTCTGCTGACGTGAAGATGAGGCTGATCAGTCGTCTTATCATTTATAGATGAGTCATGTACATTAGCAAATGTGTTAAGCCGCCCTAGTTGAGCATGTCTGTGTTGTCCTTACTAAGGTCAACGGTATTTTCAGTAAGTGTTGTTGATTCAGAAGTGATTCCTCTGGGAAACCTATTACATCATTTTATTATAGCTAACGAATTCACAAAAATGCATAAAGAGCTTGTTCAATTCGCACTCTATAATTTGATCTTCCTGTTTGACTCGGACTAAAGGCCGGGACTTATGTTAATTTCCTCATCTCAGGCCGTGTCCGCCGGATGCGTTAACAGAACCATCAGGAATGAACAAAACCGTATTTTCGTACAAATAACAGAGACGAAATTCTGCGAAAACGAAAAAGAAGCCGAAATTAAAAACGTTGTATATCTATGGTTTACAGTAATATACCGGCTAGTGTGACGCCGTTTGACTAGTTGTGAACTGTATCTTCAGTGGCCCATTCCAACGATATACAAATGAAAATGTTTTGATGTTTGAACTGTTTATGATAACTGTGTATTAATTCTCTTGCCAATACGGCATTCTCACACAGGCACTTTCCAGTCACACTCTACATTGTACCAGGGACGTACACTCGTGTGTAATATGAGGAGGACAATAACATGTTGCATTGGTGGCCTGATAATTTGATAATGTCTGCTCAATTGTCTTCTCTCTTTTAATGACATATCCACGTTCTGCGTGAGCCTTTGACAAAGTTGTGAACATTGCCAGGTGACTAAACACGTCACCATAAACAGCTAGTACAACTCTGCTGGTGGTAAACACACTCGCTAACTAAGATTGGCCTTTAACATGAACGGTATTCGAACAATTCAACAAATTTCTTATTGTGTAATCGGGATCCACTGTAAAATGCAGACAACTATATTTGCGGATATCAAACAAAGTAGATATCTTATTTGAAAAAAACCGGGTCTCGTACAACATAAACATGAAGTTCTAAACAGCATTTAGTAGCATGAGGTTGCCATGGTCGATAATTTAAAATTACCAGACTGAGATAGTTGATACTATGGTGGTGGTGCGATATTCACTTAGTTGGTTACTGTCCATATGTAAAAAACTTGACATTTTAACGGAAAAGTCCATTTACACGTAAATGAATAGTGATGTTTAGAGAATAGACCTTGGTAATCGCCAACGATGCCATTACCGTGCCACGTGCAACATCAGAATACTCATAGCTTCGTTTCCGGTTAGCCGAGAATGAGGAACCTAGGCAAATTCCGACGGTAGCCGAAACATTCCGTCACTTGAAGGATTCTGTTCTGTGAAAAATAACGCTTTGCTGAATTTGACTTGTTCTGTTTGCCTTAGTCCGTGTTTGGCTCCGGTTATTGTTTTCATTCAATAATTTAACACTTGCACAAGCCACAGTGCAAAGATCCCCTCTCTTTGCACCTCACCCTTAATTATTGACTAAAATAATGTCTTGTTTTGTATTCGATGGGACATAAAAGTACACCACTACAGCTAAACTAGAAACGTTTTAAAAACAATCCCCACGTGCCTGTGTTGACAATTTGGCTGCTAAGACCCAGTCTGGTCCCGCCCGGATATTTTGTAATAATGAGTTAGCGATGTCATATAAAACGCTATCATCTTTTTGTATCCGAATGGGCTAACCCTCTGTAGCCATTGTTTTAAGAGATTAAAATCGTTAATAGTGCGGATGGGGATATGACGTCATAACGGCTATTGCTTGTTTTCAAAACACAATAATATTGTATCTTCTCTTCCTACGTTTTTACAATTTTTCATGCATTTTAGCCAAACAATTTTTTATACGTGCTTTAACACAGCATGAAAAAACTGAATAACACTACTTGTGCATTGTTAATTTTGTTCACTATTCTTGGTTTGTGATTGGAACAACAGGCTTGTGGTATTCACAATATGTGGAACAGTTTTTAAGTAACGGATTTTATCATATCTATTAAAATGGAATACAAAAAAAAAACACAGTGTCATTATCAAACAAGAAACACTACTAACCTGTTAACAGTACTATTTTAACTATTTCTCATGCGGAATACTGTTGAAGTGTACGAAATACAGTTAATCACCTGATGCACAACAAGCTAAGTGGTTATTTCATGGTCAGTACTACCACAAATGTGGCGTAGAAAGTCAATCGTACATATTAGTTTGATCTGGGGTTACAATCTGCAGGGATGTGAAGCTCGGCTTTATCCAGGCCCAATCCACATTAAATCAGGTACCCGGTATTGTTCTTTTCGTCCGTTTCCGTAAAGATTCCGGAAAACTGGTGAGGTTGACAGTTGCCAATGCGCATGTGCATTACTATGGGGCTAGATAGCTCATTAGAGTCTCCCTCCTTCACGATTTTTTTGGTTGTTGTAAAAGTCCGCAAAAACATATAAATATTTGACATATACGGAATGTGGATATATAATAACGAGCACCAAATCTCCTCAAATGATATTAAATGTCAGTTAGGCAGGAAAACAAGTTTAGCTGAATCCATTTACACCACCAGGATTAGGTAAAAAAAAAACCCATTATCTCAGTTTTTGCAATCTAAAAAAGTAATCGAAATATTACTTTATCTGAATTGACGAACATTAACATCCCATTTACATGGTTGATAAGGCGGCGAAAGAAAAACTGCCTTTTCGGTTTGAGACCCCAAAATAGTCCCGATCGCTTTCTATCCCTTCAATCGACCGTGCTTTGTTTATCCGTGAATACAAGGGGCGTTTCTAGTTCCAACATTCGATCGTTTTTTACCCAAATGCACTTTCTCTGGGTTCTAGCACTACCTTCTACGGAATTTAAGATAGTTGTTTATATGTACTTAAGTCTTTTTATTTCTGATAGCAGCTATAAAATGGAAATATCAAAGAGGGAAATCAAGTAAGTTTCGTTTAATACACTGTCTTCTTCGCTTGCAAACCGGTAAAGAATCTCGACCTTTCCCGTGATTTCATTGGCAATTCAAGGTTAAAGCTTGCCGTTACATATCCCTGTATATAGTAACCCCAGGTTGACTGCACTAGTGGGTTCTTTCATAAAGAGCCGAAAGTGAGGGTTCCCCCCTAAGCGAAACAACAACAACAAACAGCCGCTTGTAGATAAAAACCTAGTACTAAAACCCAGTTTTTTTAAAATGCATGTCCGCTGAAAACATGCTAAACGTATGGGGGACTCTTTTTTCAATGCATCCATAAACAAACGACACATGTGCTGGTGACCGACCGTGTATTAGAACAATGACATCATGCAGTCCCAACTGTTTAATTAACTAATCAACAGCTATGCTTACTCAATGCAAGAACAATACAAATGTTTGTCTTTGAAAATAATACGCTACGGTAAAAAAAACAGGTGTTTTTCCCTTTAAACATATGTCTTAGACGCAAACTTCCAAGAAAAAACATGATATTTCGTCAGTTTGGAAGGTCATTGTTGCTTTACATTGATAGGGTTTTAACACAAGCCGAGAGTGTAATAAGGGATTAAACTCGCATCACGTGGTACACTGATATAGTTATCGTTTGTTTGACAATATCAGATCTCAGAGCCGGTCTAATTATGCGAAATATTGAACCAACACTAACACAAGCACTCAAAAGTGCTGCTTTCATTTAGTTTGTTCTAATGCTGAATAAGGGAATGAGTAATTTAATTTGTCCAAACATATTATTCTCCCACCTCCCAGCTGTAAGAGAAACTAGTATGACCTTATGTTTTTACATGTTTCGTGCGTTTTACATTTCACTTATTATACCTCTTAAGCAATATCCCTTATCATGTTCCGCGTCACTCTCTATGTCAAAAGTAACCTTTTACAAAAAGCCTTGTATAATTTCCCCACCTTAACGATATATTCTTAATCGAGTAAAAACGCCGCAAAGTAGTATGTCATCAGACTTTGACAAATAAATACTCTATCGCTATGTATTATTTAATTTCTACATTTACTTTTGTTTCTATACTGTATATCAATATGTTATTCTTTTACTGTATTATGTGGTATTTTGCATATGTAAATTTGTGTGACCGGCTATTTTAAAATGATTTTTGATTACTATTTTGTATTATTGTTAACTCTGACAATGGGATTCGATCCAACGAAATAAATCACGCCAAATTAAAAACCAAACTCGAACTTTAGTGTACATCACAACACAGAGATTGTCCAGATGGTGTTTATCTATTCATCATGCTGACCAGGACAATACATTATAGTAAGCAGTCAAATGATACAATTGTTAGTCAAATAAAATACTATTTAGTTCATGTGTTAACAACATTTCATGGCCAATACTTGATGTTTATGTATTGATTTAAGCATGTATGCTTTAACCTGGGATTTGACAGTCACTAATCATTGGTAAGAGATGATTACTGTGTCACGAATTCACTCAAAGGATACTGTCAATGGGAAATCAGCAAAGCTCAGATTGGTGCTATTCCTAGCTTTTGGCGGAAATAAGCCCATTTACATGTAAATGAATAGAGAGGGTGGGATGGCCAGTCACTGTAGGAATCGCCCGTCATGTCATTATCGCACCTCGATATTACATTAAAATTCCTGTAGCCTAGTTTCCTGTAAGCCGAAGATGAGAGGAAGGCAGGTACACCAACAGATTCTCCATACCACTCTAAATCGTTTTTCTGATAATTCACTTGCTGTGTTTGTATTGAATTGTTGCGCTCCCGGTTGCTCGTCGTGTATCTTACATCAGATAAATATAACCCAAACGCAATTATGAGTAAACGTTTGTCAAATTTAGTATTGTCTATGTCATTGTCTGAGCCGATTTCCGTAGAACTAGTGAATTCCAAAATGATATTTGGTATCTGATCGCAAGTGTTGTAAAACGCCGGCAAAGAGGCAATTCAATAAATTTACATAAAATGACAAATGTTATTAATGAGTATGCAACTACATTACTGTGTTTAGTGTATTTTACCAGGCTGTGTGATGACAAGTGAGGACAGATGGTATAGAAGCCATTGATATCACAGTTATAGTGTTTCTATATTGCGGTTATTTGAGGATTATTACATTTTATTTCAACTATTATAACTTAAACACACACTGTGGCATAATACTTTACTATGTTCATAGAGATAAGCACTTCCGAGTATGAAAAGGAAGGCCGAGTTGAAGAACCAGCGACTACCAGTGATGCAGTGAGATAACTGCCCCAAGATTAATACCCGTCTTTCCGGTGCTTTATTTAGCTACGGGGATACTAAAAACTCTCTATTCAGGAATATGGCATCAAGTCATGTTCCACATTACTTCAGCTAGCCAGGCTGTAAATGATGTCAACACTTTGATCAGAGCGGAAGATGGGTTTAATGTTTCCCTAGACAAACTATAATATACCACATTCCCTTTCCTTTGTAACTATCGTCTTCTTACACTCGCTTCTTCTGTTCTTGTCACGTCTGAAACGACATGAAAGCTATTTGATCCTCCAAATCTGCGATCTGATTTTACCATGCGTCTGTATCCATTCTGTGGATAAAAATACGTGAGCGAATACGACAGTAAAACGCTTCGTACTTCGTACAGTTATCGGCGAACGGTTACATTAAGCATACTGAGTAACTCATTCATTTTTTTATTTTCATCAGGAATCACTTGTGATCTCACTGAGCAAGAATCTCTAAGGTGTTGTTAGTATTCCACCCTAACTTCAGCGACTAAGCGTGTCCACAACTGCTAAAATTTCAAGTCTACTGACCAGGTGGAAGATACATATATTTGAACCGTTTTTTAACAAGATTAATGGCCCATTTCCAGTCTCGTTTAGCATATAAAATGTGTCAGAAAGCTCAATACATCAAATATTACTATCAACCCATAATAGCTGTAAAGTGGAAACAAATGGAATTACACTGTGATGTGCAGTCTACATCTGTGTTTCTTAATAAGTCTAGATTGCATGATAGGCTATTACAGATACATAGTGCTGCATCTACGTTTATTGATGCAATGCTGTGATACCTAATTCATATTTGCAAAGCACTTATAAATAATTAGCCATGGCGTGTTTACAAAACATATCTTTGTGGATGCTGTTAAACCATTACCGTAGTAATAGACACCTGAATGCCTATTTTGATCCCAGGATAGGCAGAGAAGATGAATTCTACGGATTGCTGAGTGTTAAAACAAAGCCCAGTTATAAGATCGATATTAACTGTGCATTGCAACACCTCAGTCTTGACGTTTCGCAAATGAGACTCACAACCCTGTTGTAAAGACAACAATGTTGTATACACTTAGCAGTGAAGGAAAATTAACTTTGAAAAAAAAAAACTACCCAGTAAAACCCAGTCAAATTCGGATGGAATACACCGTAATTATATAAATGAAACATTGAGCATGGCGTAAAACACCAATCCATCAATCTTGACAGAATAATATTTGTTATTCATCCCGTGAAGTCTGGACACGACATAGCTCTAGGAGAGTCCTTACAATACAGTGTAAATAGAGTCCTTGTAATAGTCCTTACTAATGGTGTTTTCTTATGAACATTTAATAAGACCTTCTTTTATGCAAATAAATATTGGACTAAGTCTGAATAACATAACATTCCATTATTCATGTATTTAACCATCCACAACCAAGCATGAAACTTAAACGCTTTCATATAAAAAAATAAATAAGAAACAAGTGAAACAAAACAAGGTAAGTAGATAGCACCACCAGATAAGGCTTAAAAAAAATAAAATAATATGCTCAATATCCCAGTTAAATCAGTTTCATACTTTTGTTTAAGAACTGAGTTTTTTTTCTTCAAAGAGTAAAAGCTATGGTGTTTATCACCGTTTAGGTGCAATATGCAATGTCGACAATATTTTTTCTGAAACATAGTGAAATACAATCACATCTATGTTAATAATAGAAAGCGAAGTTTGGAGTTAATATCTGAATTTGAGTAATGGTCATTTTGGTCCGCCGAATTAAATGATATGCAATCCTATTAGTTTTGTCACTGGAGAAAACTGTTTTCCAAGATGGAAATAGGTCCGTGAATGTCTTCTTAAGCCTTGTGTTTACAACACATACAGACGTAAATGTTGCTAAATTATGTAATGGTGCATGGTCATTTTGTTTGAGATATCCATACCAATTCCTCGGCTTATGAAGAGAAAGCACAAAACAAGTTTCAATTTAATCGGTGAAGGTGATCTCAAATATCCTGCTACTACATTTGTAATAGTATTAACATCACGCATGTACATGTATGTCATATGCATTCTCTGTAAGTCGCCTAACCGGACGAAAATCACCAGTTTAACTTTCACAATTCATGTTGAACTTTGAGGACCTGGGTATTTCATGAAATATATACGAAATCAACGTGACTTTAATGAAATTAAGTAAAATGAGAAATTCTGATTTCAGTAGTTCCTATGAGTTATTTTAAATACATATTATTAAATATTGATTATTCTTTAGTTCATTAAGACAATAGATTCCATTACAGATGTGTTAGACCGAGAAACATAGCAAGACATTTTTTTTGATTGGGGTTTAACGTTGTACTCAAGGAGATTTCACTTATATGAGGACAGATTGTCCACTTCACGCTGCTCATTGCTTAATTACGGTGGGAAACCGGGAGAAACCTCGTAAAAACCATCCCAGAAATTGTCGTAGATACATCGTGTGACTCACTCATATACGTGATGGTCGACAAACGTACTCGATCCCGTGAACGGTAAATCGAAGTAGGATTAGTAACATAGCAGCAAATAGGAGGTTACATGAGAATTAATTTTGGCTGCCGTTCACTTGCTGTTTTTGCAACAGAACGTATTCACTCCAAACACAACATAACACATTTCATAAGTTGTCCTAAAATAAGTTTGTAAATCCTCGTTCCGAAAAGATCTATCATCAGATCTGTAGAACACAACAAAGTGGCACGATAAGTACCTGTCTTTGTTGCTGAAGTTTGTTTGTTTGGGGTTGAACGTCGTACTCAAGGGTATTTCACTTATATGACGACGGTCCTGATGGTCGACAAGCGGATTCGATCCGGTGAACGGTACATCGAAGCAGGATTAGGAAGCTTACACGCTACCAGTAGGCCACCGCCCCTTGCGTGTTCTTATGAATAGCGGCCGGTAGTCTGTTCATTATAATACAGATTCAAACTTCAGTATGGTGTGCGCAAAGATTAAATTTTGCAGGATAAACAAATTCATGACGCACACTAGCGCTTAACTGTCTCTGGTTCAATTCGAAACAGTAGTGTGATTATTGAGAGAGAAAAAAAACGTTCGTATTTGATTTGCCAGTAAATTGCGGCCACACAATAGATGCAGTGCAGAATTCCAGCTATCATAGATTTACTCAATCTGAACTGTAAACGACCAGTAATTGTTATGTTGTGTTAAATATAAGCTTAACGTTTCAAAGATGTTCGACAGTTCACGTTTACACTGTTTATATCTTAGTTGTTGAATTATCTCTAATTACTCGTACAATCAATGGAGGCAATTAGCCAACAGGGGCGATGTCATGTTATAAATGCTGGAGCTCTGACATTTCAGCGGAATCCAATATTGACTATTTTGTGATTATATTCGTCCTGTTTTAACAGTGACTCTAACAACATCGCAATAGTTTCAATGAAGCCATAATTCATGATATAGCATCGTGGTATTATTTTTTCAGCATATATGCTCCACTCATTTGTCTGGTCTGCTAAGGAAAATGTGACAAAATATGTAAATCATCAGCTATATACTAGTTATATATATTTCTATATGATTATGACAGATTGTCGAGGACTGGAAACTAGATACGCTTACCATAGTCACTGGTGTCCCTTAGCTTAATTAATATTATTCACTTTATTAATGATGATTACCTTCTACCGACATGTTTGTAAGTTACCCATAACATAACTCGAGATTCATTTTTATTAAGAAACTTGTCCCAGGGATTTTAGAAAATTAGAGGATTCATAGATTTTATTTAATTTTTTCCCTGTGGCATTGGGATTGTTTTGTTTTTTTTACAAATATACTACATATAAGAAAAATATATATACATCTATATCTCTCTTAACTACATTTACAAATGCAACGGGTTTGTTCCTGCGTTTCCGTTGCAGCATGCATGATTTGTTTCAGCAGTTAGATGTCGGCGTATTCACGATGTTATCTGGGGCTCGTCCGAGTTGTGCATTGTTCTACCCCCTCGGGTGGCTACGTCCTGTATAGCTAGACCAACTGAACAAGGGAACAATACAACTTGCTCCAAATTGTTGTTGGTGTATTCTGTGGCAATCTAAATGACTCTATAGTATATTTGCTAGACGTATGCAACAATGTGGAGGTTGAAACTAACAACTCGTTTGAGGAATCCTAGGAAAGCTAGTTTATTTAACAAATCAGCCACTAAAAACAGCTTTAGATTACAAAGGTGACAAACGTTCTGTTTACAGGGTTTTGCATGTTATGGCTTTCATTTTTTTTGAATTCATGTTCCGGAAGTCATTTCTGTAGGTTTCAGTGAGCTGGTAGACCAGATATACAGTGAACCACTCTGACGCTATAAACTTCTAGTTAATATACTTCTGTTATTAGCCGTCGACATCCTTCTGTAAATACAATATAGATGACTCGAGTCATCATACCTTTGCTGAAGTGGTTTCAAAAGCCATTGCTCGTGGCAAAGTAGTCGTTTTCTTTTCTAGCTAACATTTAACTTGTTCATATCTGAAGTACAAATGAATCAACTTAAGATAGAGATATTTGCATTCAAGCAATATGTCCAGGGTGTTTTCTTTCTTGTATGACTGACACATTCTCGATATTCTATTGCGACGTTTTCTTCACTCTGGTCCACTTATAACATCAATTGAGCCTCAAGGCTAGAAGCCATTAGAGCTGTTCCTCTCAGGCTATGGCGGGAATAGATTGACTTTGGCAACATATGATCAGCTGAATGACGGATACGTATTTCTTTTCTTAACACTTCATTTACTTGGTAATGTAAAATCTGCGTGTTTCTATCATTACCATGTTACGCAACTTAAGTGCCCTTGGCTTTATATTTCTTGAGCCCGTTCAGCACGGTGACAACAGCTGGGTCCTGTTTTATCTGAACGGGGCATATAGGAAGCTGTCGTTATGTTAGTAAGATAACTGTGTTGTTTTTAAAACTACCATGTATTCCACTCTTTTCAATTGAGTGTTGGAAAGATCCTTAAAGTGTTCTTGACATAAACTCTTAACAAGTATTTTTTGAAAAGCCAATCACTCATTACTATACAATCAATGATGTGTTAGTTCTTAAAGGAATCGCTTGATCACATATTTTTTTGGAAACATAAAAAGACATCATTTTAATATAGAAGCATGATCTCCAAAGTTAACATCACAGCTTAGCATCGTGATGCTTAAAATATTTACGGAAATATATCCATATACATGCAAATGAATTGAAGGTATAGGGATGGAAATCTCACGAAGTGGCCTGTCCGGGCATTATTACGCCGCAATATGGGATTAAAATACGTGTAGACCAGTTTCCGGTTGGTTTGGGAATGACAGGAAGTAAATGGTCTGAAGAGACGAGGCCTACAACTCTACTACCTTTCTCAGGAAATGATTTCCTAACTGGAGTAGTTTTGAAGATCAAATAGTGTCCTGTGATTGTTTGACAAGGAGCAGATACTTGACTCTGTAATTGCCCAGAATGTGTTTAGAATACTGCGATCAGCTGAAGACTAATCACCCTAACTACCGCTACTACAATCTCTAATACACTGTGACATATAACTCAATTATGTCCATCGACATATCACCCAGTACAATTATCTCACTCAAGTTTCAGACGAACAACCTACTACTGCCATACATCCGTCTACAGAACATGTCTGAGACCGTGAAGTTTTTCAGCCTGGTCTTCTTAGCACGAATTCACCCCATCTTTGGCATAGCAAATACCTTCTTTTAGGATCATGAAATCATACGACTATATTTCACACTTCGGATATTTAGCCAATTATGCTGCAACATATATGAATTAATAAATGACTACCACCCACCCCATACGAGTTCCATACCGAACAGGATACTCCAAAAACCACCCGTTCATGTCCGATTGATAAACAGCATTCACAACTTCAAGAATTGACTTCGTCTATATATATTTTTCTATGTGATCTGTACGCCAAATAAAAGGCTAGGTGATCCTTATCTTAAAGATAAGATATAGCAAGCTTAATTGTCATTATATTTGAAAATATCTGGTCACTAATAATAACAGCGAGAACTTCGCTTACTCGTCTAAATTAGGTTGCATTTAATATGAATTGATAGACATTCTCATGCATATATTATGTGTCCATTCTGAAGTATGGAACATTACGGCGGTGCATGTACAGAGTGGTGCGCACAAATTTACATTCATTAAAAGTATATTGATACTGTACAATCAGACGGCAATCAAATTTGCAAGGCGCTCGAACGAAGTTGGTCATTTTGTGTTTGCAATTTCCATATTTAAGCGGCTACGTTAACGTTGTTACAGTGGAAATCGATGAAGCAATTAGACAGCACCTGTGGGTACATGGTGATATCTGCAGAGATAGGGCACTCACATTTCATCCTCTCTACTCCGTTCCTATTTTAAGCATTAATTTTAAGCATTAAGACAACAAGTGTAAAATAGCCAAATAGTGGGATCGATATTATCTGTACATTTCAACATCTCAAACTTGATGTTTTCAAATTAGACTCGCAGCTATAGGCCAAGCAATTAATTTTTGCCCGATTGAATGAAAAGCAAACTATGATAATATGGCCCCTAGTATTTATTTCTTGCACGTTTTTCTCGTATGGGATTTTGACGGCATACTTGTTTTCGTTTCAAACATTCATCACTTTACAGGGAAAACGCACTTTTGAAGAAAATATTACATTTTGCATCTTTCATGCGAAATTTTACATTGGGTTTCATCAGATAAAAAAGAACACTGAATAAAAACAACGTTACTTAAGTGCCCAGTTAATTTCACTTCTACAATTAATGCGTTGCATTTGTTGTTTTCAATGCATATCTGGGATCAGAAATATATTACTGACACATTCCCGATATTCTACGGGGATAGACATCCACTATGGCCCATTGATTGCATTAAGTGAACCTTCGGGACAGAAGTCGTTAGTGGCCCATGTCTAAAAGGTTGGGTTGGGAATACATGTCGATCGAGAGTGAGTTACCTTCTCTTTTCTTATCCGTCATATATGGTGTGATGTGCTAAACCGCAAATTCCATGGTACAGCTGTCTGGAGTATTAAAATAAATTTATTGACATGTTCTAACAGTTATTCGTTTGCAATCAATATTATGCAATTTCTGATTATTGGGCAAAATGTAGTTAAGTTCTTATAGTCGTATTCGCATCATTTTCCTAATTTCTGGTATTACACGTAAATAGAAAGTGTATAAATATAATGCTCGTGAGGTTTTTATTCTATCAGTTGTTATAGGCTTAAAATGAAATTCACATTTCAGGCCAGTGCACATTTTACAGGCGTGAACTTCTAACTACTGAACTTTTGAGCTAGGCTGGATTTTCTTTCATTCACAAGTTTTTTTTAGGAATTGTCCTCTTCTGTGACAATACAAACAATTAAATGCCCTAATGTTCAATATTTTTTTTAAATTTCAATGACACAACACGACCTTTTTTCGGCTGATTATGTTTAGTCGGGTGTAATGGGTATTGAGCTTTGACAATAACGGATTAACGTTTTGCTGCAGGTTATGAGAACTTTTTACAACGATTCTGGAAGGCCCATAACATGACAAATTCTATTAGATCGAGATACCGTGTGTGTTGCCATTAACAATTATGGACGGTCGCCGAACATGTATATCTTCACTAACTCACATTAGAGCATTATTTTACTACTCTAAAAATGTTAGTCTTTTGGCTCTGTCGTGTGTCATTTCCCCTAACACAAATGATATAATTTATGTTCAATTCAAGGATATGTCAACAATATAATGAAAGCCCTTGAACACAAAAGGAAGCCACATTCAATCGTCCATAACACAACTCGCAGGCAGCTTCTCAAAATCGTCGTCCACATGCACTTGTAAGCTTAGGTAACAGTTGTTTTCTATACTCTTCCGCTGCTATTAATTTCGTTGGGGCATATTTTCCTCTTATTCTCAAAGCAGAGCGGACCGTTAGTTCCTGACATCAAAACATGTATTCTGGTATCAATACGCTCTATACGTGCTGGAAATTTACGAATTTTCCAAGGGCACTTTATAATACAGACTGTACTTGTATTCTGCATGTGCAGGCCACCGGGAAAATAAACACGAGGTTTTTGGTAGAGTAGATACGCCGGTTTAGATTCTGAAGCTTAACATGCATATCTTGTCGTTTCTCGGAGTTGTGACTTTGGCCTAGCATGTTAAATTATTCAGGGACAATCACAGTTTTTGGTAAATTTGGTCTAGATTAGATCATGTTTAACTGTATTGATATCTTTATTAAAAGATCTGAAGATACGATAAATTATAAAAAATATGTTACTTAAAGAATATTTCAATATGATACGACTGGAATTTTATTCAATATAAAATTCTGAGAGCTTTCTGTGTCCGGTTTCTGTATCAATGAGCTAATGTGAAGTTCCACATTAAATAACCCGTAGAGCACTAGAATTTTATCAATATCAATTTCACAATAGGAAACTATAGGTAGTCTGTCGGGAGCAGATTGAAGGTATTCCTGGCTATATCAATATCACTAATAATATACCTCTTCAAATATGGATAGAAAGCTACACTTTGGCGAATTGTCCCACGGCTAACATACCTTCAATGATTCCATGGCTGTGTAATTAGGTGGTATCAGTTTACATTGATTGATTGCTTGATTGGAGTTTTACGCCGTACTTAAGGGTATTTCGCTTATATGACGGCGGTGTATAATATTCCAACAATAAGTGACACTAGCAAAACCAAGATGTGAAGTATTTCAATACTGTTGGAAAGTCAATTTTCCCCCAGTGCTTTAGTAAAGACAGCATTGCCCCTCTTCAAACAAACTGCATTTAGCCAGAAGGCTATTAGTTTACATAAGCATGTTAAAAGATAAATTAGTATCCAGTAATCTGGAAAAAAAACACGGGACCAGAGAAAAAAGGCTCAACCTTGAATTCTTATGCTATGACCTATAGTCATACACTTCTGTTTGAGTTAAAGACGTATAACATGTTCTACTCGATATTTTGTGTTAAGAGTTGATAAAATATTGACATACGGTCGTTTCGATCCCTACAAGCATGTTAAAAAAAATATGTCATTAACAAACCGTATAATAATAACGCTTTGTAAGAAAAGACAACTTGTCAAACAGATTTTTGATAAGACAATGATGTTAGAAACGTTTCTCAATAAAATGTATTAAAAACCTCACTATTATCTTGCAATGGACTTGACTTTGTGCAGTTTCATGCTTCCCTCTAATAATAGTGACGATAGCGTGTTTATTTGACACACATTGTAACTATTAAGGTGGATGATTTAGTAATGAGCATTTGAGGAAAACCAGTGGGAGTTGACAATTCAAATCCTTCCTCCGTAACTTATTTGGATTTTCTGACATGCAAGAAGCACGGACGACAAACAGTAAATACATTACCAGCATTATAAGTTTGTCGCTTATCTTTTTCTCTGGCGTTATATAATGTTTGCAAAAATAGAACTCAATTGCCCTGTGGTGTCGTTGGAGGGCTCTGGCGATCTGAGAGCCTACGAGCAAATGGGAGTGGATTTCTGTTGTGTAGTTGGATTGTTTCGTGTGATAGTTCTGTCGCCTCGTTATGTCATCAGTGGTGTTGAGGATGGCTTCATTAACTAAAGTGGGTCTCCAAACTAACAAACAAAACACTTCGACCGTTTTATTTTAAAGTTTTATACTGAACACAAGTTAGATACTGTTCGTGAATGTGTGTAAATTATCCTCGAATCAATTATAAGTTGCGTCCTGAAATAGCAGAGCAAACACATGCATTGTAAACTAAGTATATATGAAAATGACGATCTCAATAGTTGCAATAAAACTGCAATGCTCTGGATGACACCTTATTACCTGAATAAGTTCGGAGGAGAAATTGACATTTTACGACAAACTGTATAACTTTATTTTCCAAAAGGCGTTTATTGTGGATTGGACGAATTTCTGTACGTCATCAAATCAGTGAAGCGCTATGATGTCCAGGAAAGTCCAAGTCATAAAAACAGTCACCTCCACACGCTCTGGCACCTACCAGACTAATGAAGTGGAGCGAAAGATATTTGGAATTCAATGATCTTAGATTCTCTCTTACGCTTGAAAGGAAACTCATTACGAACTCTCGATGGTTTGGGGAAAGCTCTCTGAACGCATAAAATAGGCGAACTTATTCAGCTTGTCTCCACAGAATTAGTGCATTAGATTAAGAGTATCTTCTGTGCTTAGGCCTCAGCGATACATTTAATCCTATTAAACTGGCTGGCCACAGCATGGGATCGATTTTAACTGGATGATCATTGCGACCCCTAAACACCATTTGAGCGAAGCTATTGCTTGTCAACAAGGGGCTACTATCAAATAGATCTTGTGCCATGATCTAGTAAACCTTGTCTTGAAGAGCTCTGTAGACCAAAATCTCAGCCGACTGACATAATTACACAACAAAGCTGGGTTCGATTGTATCCAACTTTGACTAACTCCCAGCATGGAGAGTTTGTTTACACGGTATACGGGGATGAAGTAGCACCTTCGATAAAGTTCACAGAGACAGCCTGCATACATTTTTTTTACACTGGAAGAAAAAAATCTCAGAACAAAAAGCATAGCAATAGCTTCGATTTTGATCGTTTTAAATGCGATGTACGAGCACTTTCTGTTGAATAGCCTTCCACAAAGTTTCAGACCAGCTGTTCTGTTTGGTTAATTTATCATTGCCGGTACAAATAGTCATATCTGTAACGTAATAGGTGTTTTACGTAATCAGGTTAAAAATAAAATCATTGACTATATAGCCTATCGTATGCAATTTTAATTTTGATTTAATAAGAAGAGTGTAGACAATCAATGTACACACTAACTTTGAGGATCAATCAAGAATAGCTGGCTTAGCAAGTCTGCAATGGCTGCCTGACAAAACTTGCAACTCGTAAGCAAATATCTAAGAATCTTGCATGGCGTGCTCCGCTTTAGGGAAGCTGGAAGGCTTTACCAGCCTTTCGTAGTCACGGCTAGTTGCGGGACACACATTTCCTGAACTGCATTAGGAATATATAACGGTCCGTCCAACTGAAAGAAAGACATCGTTAGTTTGATTGGGGTTTAAAGGGATACCAAAAGGGATTACTCACTTCTTACTCTACCCTAGTAAAATAATGTGGGTGACCGAGAGGAAATGGCGCAACAACCACCACCGCATGTTGCTCAAACATATACCCGAATGAACTCATTCAGCCAAAGTAAGGGTCCCGATTGTTATCATATGTGAACATTGTCCCATACCCATTTATCAGCATACATTGCGAAATTGAATATTATCTCTGTTTTAGGAAGAAATAACGTTAGCAGCAACCAACTTATATCCTGGAAGTAGGTTAAATGAACAAATAACGTTTTGTTTGATTGTAAGATTGGGGGTTAATGTCTCCAATGATAATACTGCTTTACTCGAAAACGGTGGAAAACAGACAGAAAACCACTGCCCTTACAGTTGGCCACCTCGTGCAACTTCCTACGGTCGATCCAGGGATTAAGACATGTTGACGGTATACATAGAAGGGGGATCAGTAGCCAGACACGGTCGTTGGCCCAAAGCGACATTAAACAAACAAAAAAAACAATAGATAACATGAAATCTATTTGCTAACTTTGCCACGCTCACAACTAAACCCCTAAACTGCGGAGCAAAAACAATTGAAAGTCGGAAGTTACAACATCAGCCTGTTGGGCTTTATTAAAAGTCTTTCGCAGCAACAGTAAATACAGCACTAATTGCGTTTTTTCTTATTTTATTCCACCATAGCGGATAGTCTGCGTGGACACCGTTTGTCATTATTTGCAGCCATCTTACAAAACAATGTTCGTCACGCTTACTTGCTGGAAAATCTGTATCTCTTTGCTGACCAATATTATATTTGCAAAGCTCTTTGGTTTATGTTTAATGATAGGTCTTTACAAAAAATCTCAAGCACACCTGGTCATATTTAGGGTTTTTCCGTAGACTGACGTATGGATGTTGAGCGCATTTTGTGTAAAAGGTCTTGTGGACAATTACCGATAACTGTCAGTCTCAACGAACATCCCAGGTCATGATAGCATTCTCCCTCAATGGCCTTCTTAGAAACGAGCTGAAAGCAGCTATTTGCCGATAAACACACACGTCAGAAGAGGGATAGCCATAACATCATTTTCTGTCACTTCAACTTAACACAAGTGCTTTTCTATATCCGGCACAAAGTACGTCCGCGAAATTTCCCCCTGTCTGCTAGGAAGTGGTGTGTGTGACACAGGCGATCTCAACAAAACTCCCTACATCAGTATTCTACGTCAGTCACCCAAATGTGTCGTTTTAAGTCTAGCATCGATCGTGTACACAACTTAACAAATTGATGACCAGGACAGTTAGTGAACTAAAGGTCAGGCTATTTTCTCTTTCTATGCTGTTGCAGGGAAGGCCTTTACCAAATAGGTGCATTTATGAACTAGGTTTGTCAGCATGGACAATGTGGAAGGATACTTTACACGAATTACAATTGGCTTCAGGCACGACAAGCTAGACAAATGTCTTCACCAAAGTGAAGGCAACCGTCTTGTTTATTAGTTTTTGTTTTAACAGCCTTAACATTGGCACTTTCGAAGACAAATTGCTGTCATTTGAAACACATGCTGCTAATAGTTGCATCCAGTAAGTTTTCGTGTAGACCATTGTCGCAGACTCTAACACAGAAGGGTAATGTGACACTTCTTACTCGGCTTTATTTCGACTATGCTTTCTAAAAACAATAAAACGACATGACCAGCCCTTAGCTAACCAGAAACAGACAATATTATAGAAGAAACAAGTAATTTTTCAACTCGAAAAGGTATCACAGGGTAGTGGTCTAAAGAACGTTAACTCCTCGTAAAGAAAGTCCTTTGAGAATTAATTCATACCGTCCAGAATATACATACAAGAGAGGATCAAAATCACAATTGTAATATATATATATATAGTACACGGTCAATTGATCACATATTTACATACGGACTCTCTCGAACTGATATAGCCTTGATTATCTGTTTCTCCATAAAGGTCCTAGAGTGGCTATTTTAGTCAATGCTGATCAATGCAACGTATCGTACAATGAAACAATACTGCAGAACGGAAGCACAGTTGAATGTGGACATGTTTTTACTACAGTCTACAGACTTGTGTATATATGCCCGTATAATGAATATATATCTATTTAGTGCAAATAGGGAAACAGAAGAAGTTAAAATAGAACTGTTCTGTCAGCAATTTTCTACATTTTTTGTCATGGAACAAAACTTCTGATCAATCCACTAGTTTGATTGATAGTCCGCTCTGTGCTCGTTGTATAATACTCTACGGATTCAATACACTAAATTCCTATAAAGATCTTGTTCGTATTAATCCCGCTACAGAACTACTAGGCGTGTTTTAAGAACGCTAAGAAAAACGGAAAATATGAGCGTAACGGGCCTTGTAACCAAATAGTACATGATGGTTAAAAACAGATGATTAACTGTTCTGTAAGAATAATTCGTATGGGAAGTCTGAAAAACCAATTTCGAAAACGCCAGGTTGGGCGGGCTGAAAGATTCCTCGTTTTCTTTGAGAACTTAGTTTTAAGGTTGATTTAAGAGAAGTCTTATCACGTACTAGTGCGTGTTGTGATTTTGGCAATGTGCTTGGTACACTTATCAGAGTGTTGTCCTATGGCTGTCTGTAGATCGGTGATAGCAAGACGATCAAGTCCAAACGGTTGCTCTATTTGCCCACTTACAAATGCTAATGTACACTTGGAAACTAACGAGTTTTACCCCAAAGGCGGCGAGACATATCGATCGTTCTCCGGACAATTATGACGATGAGATTCGTTTGACCTCGTGCCGACACACTGTCCACATTTCTGAAGGTACGCACAAAAGCAAAATCTGAACAGCTATCGAAATTACCCCCAACATCTAGCCTTCAAGTAATTGGTCATATACAGCTTGGCTCCTCTTAAAGATATTATCTCCAGTGCTTTGCTTCATGAGCCCCCAAAAAGCTTAAGATCCCTTCACAACATAGGCATGTCTTGTGGTAGACGACAACCAGATGTTACATAGTGAACCCATATAGCCAAAGCCAACAACGATCCATAATGGGGAACTATCAATAATAAATGAGAGGCATTATTTCTATAAGAAGATATCAATAGCTCCTAACCGAAATGTATTTTGCTCTGAAAACAGTTGTGTATGGAGTGAACGAAAGGAATTCCGACACTAATGCATTCGTGGACGATTGTTATTATTTCGAAGGGTAATAAACAGTAATGGTATATCGGACAATTCCTTCGCTCAAGTAGCTCTCTGCAAAACGTACACATATATTTATGCTTGACAACACGAAGCTAAGTTTTTTCGGAATAACAGTTTCATAATATTGAATATTTACAAAACTATATGCAGACACAAATTAACTGTTTTGTTTTTCTTAACGAATAACTGTTTATGCACCTTCTGTTGTATAGTGACGTCTCTCATGGAATCGCACGATGCTATATCTAGAGAAAAAGAACTGATCCGTGATTTGATGGAAAATTATAAAAAGTTTGGAAAAAATGGAAGACCTGTGTCTAACACTTCGGATAGTATATTGGTGGAGTTTGGATTGACCCTTATTCAGATCGTTAACCTAGACGAGAAAGACCAGCTTTTGACAACGAGCGTTTGGTATAACTTTGTGAGTCTACAAATTGTTTTTTTTTTCTTCATATTCTGGTGTGAATGTATCTATAATTACAAGTGTGGGTAAACACTATAACATAATGATGTTGGTTATTAAAACAGATCGGTTGCCAATTGGCTACATGCAGTCTATATCAGTACAGTGAACAATGCAACTCGTCTTTTCTTTAGCATAACCTATATGGCTTCTCAATCGATTGGAATTCTGTCCTAGAAAAAACAACAACATTGTTCCAACAATCATTCGACGACTTCGCGCAATTTGAAAATATAATTTATTGTTGATTGTGGAATGCTTTTTATTATTAATATTCTGTCGACAGTGCCCTGGACATAATGATACAGGTCTAATGTCCATAATCTATAGCGAACTACATCAACTTGGTAGTAGCTATTTTGTCCCGACCCTGATAATGACAGTATGATTCTGTAATAACGTGTCCTGTGCTTGTAATATATTTTAGAAATGGCACGATGTCTTGTTGCGATGGGATCCACAAGAGTATGACAATATATCCGAAGTAAGAGTACCATCAGACGAAATATGGAGGCCCGATGTTGTGCTGTATAACTTGTAAGTACTTGACGATTCGGCTTTAGAACAGCTTCTCTAGTGGAGTCAATTTTTTTGTCTGTATAATACACTGTGCCATATAGCTCACGTTATACACGGCGCCATTAAACGATAATTAACACTTGATGCAGTGACGTCATTTGAGACCGTTACAATTATACCAGAATCGATTATTTTCGCCTCGGCACAAATGCATTGTACAATTTCAAAGATTGTATTTTAACGTGCGAATAAATTTACTTTAACGTTCTACGTTAAACGTGTGTTGTGTGAATCAATAGAAATTCAACACAAGTATGTTAAGACTGATTTACAGCCAATTTGCATTATGAAAGCATTCTGTATTACTCGAAACTAACTGTCCAGAAGGCTGCTGAATTCGATATATATAGTGGGCTATTTAAATACCAATCTGCAGTTCATCTCTTTAACCAAACTACCCTGACAACTGAGCCTATACATGCACACTAGTAGGATATCCGATGGGTGCAGAGCTGTTCTCTCTTTGGAAGTACACTGCCGTCACATAAGTGAAAAACCATTAGGCATGCCATAAAACACCAATCGCAAAATAAAGAATGCAGTTCTTGTACGTGGCTATTAGCATGTGAATTTGTAAAGCTCTGAGTTGAGACTACTGTTCGACTGACTGGTGGGCAGACTCTCCACCATCCATGAGATATATAGGATATAAATATTCTATTATTTATATCACTAATAAACTCATAGCCATGACAAATTTCTCGATTAACTGTGATAAACCAGAAGGAGACTATATAAGCTCTATTTATCATTCGTACGGCTGTACATATTAAAACGACGGTGATTCGATGTTGAATGCGTTACAATACAATACGTTTTTGTTATTCTACAGGATTAGTTGTTTTTTATACATGTTTTCTTTGTGTAATTCTACATTCTTAGCTGGGAGAATTGCAATGGATGACGATCAGCAGCTAAGTGGATACCTTATTGGAAATGATTGAAATATGCACCTTGTTGTGCTCTTCACATGTTTATTACAGAAGCCAAATTAAAATATTGAAATCCATTTTTAAATAAATTATACTATTCGACCGGTTACTTTATTCATTCAGTACCCGTGTTGGCAGTAGTGCAATCAACACTGGAGTCCTCCGGTTAATCTGGAGAGAGTATACGTCACCCACAGAGTAGCCCTGATCGGGTCAAAGTTCAATGAAACAAAGTGTTGTTACACTACAGTGAATGGTCACTTTTACATGTGAAGAAAATCCTTATTTTTCCTGACATATAAATAATAAAGCAAAATAAAATATGTGGTGGTGTTCTTCTTTCAGTGCCGACACCCGCCTAAAAGAACAGAGGGAAGCATTGGTTGTGTTGCAAAGTACGGGACAGACCCTTTGGATGCCACAGGCTATACTGAAGAGCACATGTGCCATAGATATCACTTATTTCCCATTTGACGCCCAGACTTGTAATCTAAAATTCGGCTCATGGTCTTACAATGGATATAAATTGGACATAAAGTTTCTTGGAGAAAATAGGTTTGAGATGGGATCTTATATTCCAAGTAACGAATGGGGGATTATAGAAAACACAGCTAAAAAACGGATCTATAAATATGACTGCTGTCCGGAGCCCTACCCAGATCTCTATTATACATTGAAAATCAAGCGGCGTGTGGCCTTCTACAGTTCTATCCTTATATTGCCATGCGCTCTGCTATCATTACTGACTCTTATAATATTCTGGGTGCCACCTGAATCACCAGCAAAATTACAACTTGGTAAGCACACTTTTAAGTATTTTACCTGTGTACATGTATGTAATTCCAATTCATAAACAGAACCCCGTAACCAGGGGTACCATAAGGCGACTATGGGAGCATAATCAATCGGTTTGTCTTGATTTAAAATCAGCATAAATTATTAAAGGCAAACACATTTCGTTTTCACTATTTTAACCCAGCTCAAGCAGCTGACTTCAATTGAGTCTCATCCCTGTTACATTTAGCATATATCTCGGATAAAAATTAATACCCATAAAACATTCTTATTATGTGTTGACATTTACTCTTTTTCTGGAGGCTCTTAGTTTAGTATTAGGTACATCCGCCCACATGACAGGTGCAAGAAGCCATAATATTGTCAGCGGTGCCTTTTACGTGTGCCATTTTGTATTTTACTTGATTTTAAGGACCGTTCGGAGACCGTTTAAGCCAATTTTATTTTACTGTGTCTTTCGCATAGTGGCAGCTTCCCAAATGAGTCATTTGATCAACATCTTTTGCTCAGGATTTTCTTTTAAAGTTGGTATTTCTAAACTCGTACCAGGATGGGAACGGTATGCAAGCAGTGAGATAATGGCCTAAATCGGTTTTTCATACGCGTGCTGATGATTTGGCTACCTTGGTTTATTACGTGAGAAGCAAATAGTTCATTTTACTTCATGTCACTGGCGACTCAGCTATAGGGGAATAGAGGTTGGGAGCTACAGGGGAATGAAGGTTGGGGGCACATGTATCAGTTCTGTGCATGTTGTAAAACACACCTCATATTTCCAAACAAAATAGTTCCTTTGCCAAAAACGTACTCGGATGATTGACAAATGGACGGCAAAACACGATTATGTATGTTGATGTTTTTCCAAGATGTTAGCTTGCGGTATCGGGTGTCAGTGAGCCAGTAACTAATTTCGAAAGATTCAGGACTTTCTATCTCAACTGACACTTTTTATAGCTCGGTTTTGTTTGAAAATGGCCGATACATACTTCATTTAACATGCAACGTTATCGCTTTAAAAATACCACACTGCCAGTTTCTTTTATTTCCAAATTCATTTATTCCAAAGGTAAAATTCACGAATTATGTAGACAGATTGTTTATCAATTGTGATTCATTAAACAGCTTTCGTAGTAGCAGAATGGAACAACGTTTTGATATACATGTCGAAATGGTGCGGATGTGAATTCTAACAAAACGCCATTGTAGCCGTTATTTCAATCAATATTTACAAAATATTTATCATAACAGACGCAATCAGTTTATAAGATACGTTCAGACAAATTTAGTTTTGGAAATATTCAATAAATGCAAGCGTCACATTAGATTTGAAGTGTTCGTTTCAGCTGTATAAGTAGCCATTCTGCTGCTAGAGAAAGCTATCACTAGGCTACTTTGTAAATGTTGCCTTCTGCATAATTGAATATTAAGGCATGTTGAGTGCAGAAAGAAAACACTCACAGATGTTCGGTGGACGTATTCTATCAGTCATTTATGAGGCCCTCGTAAGGCAAGCGCTAAGGGCAACTGATTAATTCTGCAGATTTCGTTCAGCCGCCTTGCATCTGCCCTGAAAACGTCTGTGTTTCTCAGTATATATGCCACAAACCCAGTGGTAATAGATAGCCGTCTTCCACGTCTCTAACACACATACGTTCATTCCGATACTTGAAAATCGGCCCAAGAAACTCAAACTAATTGAAATGCTATTCTCCGAAGACCATACATTGTGCTAAACAAATGAATCGAAAGCAATTTCTGCGAGCTAGACAAGAAATGCCAAACGCACACCCAAAGTATCTTGATTATGCACCACAGGAATCCTTGCTCATGACAAATGACCATGTTTTGTGTTTCAAACTCCCAGTCATTGTAACACGCACAATAGATGTCTGTCTGTGACTGTAACTAACAGAAACCCGTGGTGTGACCTACACAAAGCGACCCAGAATGGTTAATTAAAGTCTTGGAAAAGGGTCTTCATACATTTTCAATATTGACCAGACAAACTCTATGAAAGATGAATGTGAGGTTTTCATTTCTTTATCGTTTCGAATAAGAAGTTAGGCATTTGCTTTTTAAAATGTTGTTAATGTTCACAATATTGCTCAGTTGATTGTGCAACAAAGGCCCAACAAAGATTCTAGACCATCAGATAATACACAGTTGCAAGACATTTGACTACGACCTTTGTCAGCAGTTTAACGCACTAATGTATTGTGAAATGATTCAACGCAGTTTCTTCGTTGGTTTTATGATTGTGAAGTAACAATTATTTGTCATTTGTATGTCGTATACATATACTGAATTTATTGGCTCAGTGTATTGTATTTTACAGGAATGAACATATTTGTGGCTTTCTTTGTGTTACTTTTACTACTGTCGGACTCCACGCCAAGAGCTACCTCGTCAATACCTCTCATTGGTAAGACTTGTACTATCTAAACGCGTATGTGGATACAGAAGTGAATAAATGTTTTAGGGTCTAACCTTGTACATGTATGTTACACTCGTAGCTCTGAAATAATGAGATTATAATTGCAATGGTACTTTCTAAATGTAATTCGAAACTAAGAAAACCCCAGTCCTATGCATTCCATTGTTTAAAAATTGTTTGCAAGTTAGAATTAAGACCTTAATTCAATTCCTTATTTCAGATGTATTATACAGAGCATTTTTTATTTGATACTTTTTTTATATTTAAACAGGGCACTTATTATTTTTATCTGTATTAGAAATATCACTTCAGTGCGCCAATTTTACAATTAATTTTGTCAAAAGCGTTGAGATGACAAACCACGATAATAATAATAATTTAAATAAATTCAATTTCATAATGTATTTTTTTTATATGCATATTAGGGGCTTACTACTGCTTAAACATGCTGATGATAACAGTGTCGACTTTTGTGTCCTGCATCGTGGCTAATATGTTCTTCAGAGGTGTTCGTAAAAATAGAGCTCCGAAATGGCTACGTTCGGTGAGTTTGAAAAAAATGGCGTTAACTCGTTAAACGAATGACTGTATATGGAAAAATAAACGAACTTGTCGACATCCATGGCCTTAAATATATTTGCTGATTTTGAAAGTCCATTTCAGTTTTTTTTAAGACTACCGTATTATTACACTCACTTTCACAAATAATAACGTTGTAATAAGTAATTGTAACTGTCAGAAATTCGATAAGCATGATACTTGTGTGTTGTACAGCGGCTTAGTGTGTAGTGACTGATATCCATTCTGTCTAGAAAATGCACATACATATTGCTTGTTCGTCTTTTATAACATTGATATGTAAGACTTCACTTGTTTTCTCCATTCATTATAGTTGATGATAGATGGCGTAGCTACTGTTCTGATGTTAAGAGCTGATCTTCTA
The DNA here is from genome assembly GCA_034783855.1 of Mopalia kennerleyi. NCBI lineage: Eukaryota > Metazoa > Mollusca > Polyplacophora > Chitonida > Mopaliidae > Mopalia > Mopalia kennerleyi. The sequence goes on along the minus strand of JAVFBX010187757.1, from coordinate 4,025 downwards.
GAGAGAGACGAAGATGGCAACTTAAGAAAATGGAATGGGAAAATAACCGGCGAACCAAAGAGAAAATTCCCGGGAACCGATATTAAATACGCGAAAGTGCGTCTTCTAGATACCCCAAACGGACGTGAAATTGGGCAAAAACTCTCAATGGCTCATGAAATCATAGAATATCAACACATGAGGGAACGCGATCATCTCAGACACCTGGAAGGTGATCCCCTCAGAGCCGAAATGTTGGATGAAATACGGAGTATCCGTGAAATGGTAGAGAGGGTCAGAGACCAGAAAATCAGACGAGAAGATACCGAAAAATTTACAAGGGAATGGAGAGTAATAGCCTGTATCACAGACAGATTCTTCTTTGTCATTTATGTTATTGTAAATGCTGTTTCCCTGATTGTCATCTTTTTCACAAAGAATGGTTAATTCTGCTATTGTAATGTAAGTGTACACAGTTGTGGCTTTGGTGCTGACATAGTTCTAGGAATGCTCTGTGTAATAATGACATAATATTAAAAATTACCCGAGACTGTGTCTCTAACCTATATCACTGACCTGTGTATTGCTGCATCACCGCGTTGTGACAAGGAATATGACACAAAAAGGCCTCTTGTGAACTATTTCAATACTATAAGGAAAATGTGAACGTATTTGTACAATGACTAAATACATACCAAACAGTCGGTATAGGAATGCCTTCTAGATGTGTGTTGATCACTGAAAACTGGAGCAGTGTTTTGCCTTGTTCAACTCGTTTAAACGGTTCATGGTGGTTGAGAACAACAATATCTACCGAACAGAGCTGATGGTTTATTTAGGTTTATTCCAGGAATTGTGTAACATTGGATAGAGCTGGAATGGTAAAAGCGCTTGACGAAGTTTTTGGAACATAGATAAGACAAAATAATAACTTAAAATTTGTTATATCTACACGTATTCCCATCACTGTGGTAACTGTATGGTTTGTTTATTATTTACAGTTGATGTTTGGTCAATTGGTAGAATCTTATTCCTAACATCTCACAATTACAGGATTTTCACATTCACGGATTGCATGTGTAATTTGTCTGTATCGCGAAGGGTGTTCAAATATATGCAATAATTGTCTACAATATGCAATAATATATCTTGAAACTGAACTAGTTTAATCGATTTAGTAAATCGACATAATTATACTTGCATGGCACAACTAAAATTATCGATGTATTTAAACAGTTCTATTCATAGCTTAACAAAGGAGGTATATTCGATACAATATTTACCTTTTTATTTACTATATTTACATTTTCTCCTAACCGAATCGCCACAGCTCACTGATAATATCCATAAATACCATGCATGCTTCTCAAATGTTGAAAGTAACTAAAAGTAGCCATCTAGGCCTAAATTATTCATTATTTGTATGAAATAATTTTGCTTTTATTTCTTTAAAGTGCAATGAAGATATATCTCACCTCGACATCTAATTTTATTGTTACCGTAAATTAATATCGTTTCTTGGTTCTAGCTTTTACTGTTACTAAAACTCCATTGCATGGTCACAGCAATGGTCTTGTTCGCGAATACGGGATTAGTGTACAGTCTCCAATGATGTTGTTAACAATACTTGTGTAAATGTATTTGCATGTCTGGATATTCTAAATAGATTAGCACCAAACTTCGATGTTGGTGCATAAATGGAAATTATGTCTCTCGTAGCCGTAGGCGGTGTATGAATAATACATTTCGGAGTGCGTGGAAATACTCACGAAATACGGCTCCTGGTACCCTTATAAAATATAGTTGATATTTGTCTAGCAGAGAAGTAGGCCATCAATATATATATATATACAATTGTCACAAAACGTCCAAGGTATTATAGGATTCGGAACAAGTGGAGATATGTTCTGAAGACAGTAGTTCTCAGCTCAATTAACCATCCAGTAACAAGGCCTCGCGGATTTATTACACAATACCTGGGGGTTGAACATTAAGGTTTTATAGTGTTTATAATGACTGTGATATGAAAGATTTACAAGACGCCATACCGTGTTCGTTATTTTAATGTTTACGTTTTAAAAGGTCTAACTGGTAAGTGTTATCCCATTTCTATATAGCGCTTTAGTCTTGAAAAGTTAAGACTGTAATTTTCGAGTGTAGCTAAAATAACGATCGCTTGTCGATAAACCATCATATTTCCACTGAGACCCTCACGCCATCGTGCCAGCTAACGTGACGTACAAACAATTTCACTAATAGTTATATATGCAGAGGAATAACAAGCCCTGCAGAGGTGTACAAATAAACACGGACTTATTGCCAAGTAATGATTCATGTGTGATTCAAGGCCGAACAGTAAATCGTTATTAAGGTGATCATTATTTATAAGCAAGATGTAAAAGTTGTTGGCTAATTACTACATGTACAATTAAGTAATTATATTGTTAATATATTAGCTGTTATTACTTACTTTAACTTGCAAAGACATTATAATTTAGTTGGGTGTATCACTTGTGAAACTATATAGGCCAAGTTACTGTGTTTTGTAATACATACGGTGCAGTTTAACCAATAAATTTTCAGTAGATACATTATTTACAAGATATGTCAATTAAAAGTACAAAAGCACTGCCTTTTTTTGTTTTCTCTAGTGTTGATCCAATGCATATATAGAGAAGTTATTTGTAATTGTGAATAAAATTGACAGCTTCGAAATGATTGTTATATTTCTAAAATATATATAAAGAAGTTAAATAGTAACGAATCATTTACCTTAACTCAATATTATTTACAGTTTTGTTTGATTCTATCTCGCTTATCATTTCTGCCTAAAAATGAAGCAATGTTTTAAACGCTGCATGGACACTAAATCGCAAAACTTATTGGCTTCTGACATTAAATTGTTTCGAAATAAATTCTTATCCATGTAAAATTACTTGTGTTGACTTTTTTTTTCGGCTGCTCAAATCAATAGATATCATGTTTTATCAATCAAGCTGTAATGATGACCCCATCTTAATGTATTGGTATGCCGATCGCAATGTTAACATCTTGGAATAGGACAAATGCTGCATCACCTTTTCCTGCACATACCATAACGGGAAATGCAAAGAGTCCTTTGGAAGACTAATACCTTGGTCGCGAACGTTATCCGCCCATGTTTCTAGAAACAAAGCCACATGTAGGACCCAGCAAATCGAACATTGACCGTTTGCTTATGCGAAACCCTAGTTGCACTCTCTAAACATACAAATAAATGGCACAAATATGACACATTAATATTCTGGATTCTTTAAAGTTCTGTTGAATTGTCCTTCAGGTTCATGTCAAAAATTTGTATTTGATGTTTGTTATATAATAAAGAAATACATTGATAATTATAATACCGGGGGGGGGTTAACATTTTTGGCAGAAAAGGGGATTGCGTTTTCGAAAACAAACAAAAAAATACATTAAAATGTTAAACATACCCCGATACAATCAGATTCACTCATCACACACAATTTCATTCTACAAAAGATGACGTCAGTATGACAATGCAATTACAACCATGATAAAAATGACAACATAGATAGGTGATTAAAGTAGTTTATGGCACAGAATACAGGTGTATCTGTAACATCTATGTGTTACATTTTTCAACCCTAAACTACATTTTTCATATACTCTAATAAAGTAGTTCCAAACATTGTAACCTTGGTAGTTGAACCCATTAATGGCACGTTTATACCTGTGAGAATTGGAAATGTAACTGCGTTGTAAGTTGTAGTTTCATAAGTTTGTTTTTTTTATTGTACTTTCATAGCATCTCTACGGGGTTTATCTTTTGTTTTACAGCTGTATATATATAAATGCTCAATAGGGTCCGAAAAGAAAAGCCTACAAGTCTGGGTCGGTAACACCTGAAAACCTCTTCACACAACTATTGCTGTAAAGCACAAAGAATAACGGCAGGAAGGCAGTTAACTGGGGGATTCAGTCCTGATACGAACGACCCTGCTAGTTACCAGGAGACAACATTCATGAGATAACTGGGTTCTTGACAT
>JAVFBX010187746.1:0-13735 GCA_034783855.1 Mopalia kennerleyi | reverse complement strand
AGGGATTGATCCAAGTCTTTACATGTAGACTGCAACTGGTCGTCACATGATAAGTAAACTCTGGTTGGTAGAAGATCCCATTGGGTACATGTAGCTTAGGGTTAACAAATATGTTCGTGTTGAATCATTGAGTTACCATTGACAACGTTACTTAATGTGTGGATTTCATATCACTACGATCGCTGAAGACCCACTTGCACACAGCCTCCTTAGGCTAAGGAAACCTTAACACTTAAGGCGAAACTTGAGTGGAAAATTAGTATCCCCCTTAAACCTTATGCTAAAGGGGCTATGTGATAGAGGCTCGTCTACTTAGTTTAGGTTTTAGGGGAAAACAAAGGTCACCTTAGCTTAAGGAGGCTTTGTGCAAGTGGGCCCTGCCTGCTAACTCTTTCTCAATGACCTGCCTGTTTTATGTTTGTTAATGATTCTTCAGAAAGCTCTCGCAGGTGAGGATCAATTCACAGTCCAGCCACTCACCTTTATTGCATCAATTATGCATTCTTTGAACTCTGCACTATCCGACGGACAACTGCAAGGAATAGTCTGTGAACAGATCATGGACACGAGCCTTACGATTTTGATTTTTAATAACCATCACGCTCGTAAAATTGGCAATGTCAACAAGATGACTTGTTCTATTTAAAGTATTTTTTTAAGTCCCAACTATAATATTTTTTTTCCTTGTTAGTATTTCCGGAAAGCCACATTTTTGTTTTCGGGTAGCGTTTTTTTTATTTTGTTTGTTTTTTTGTTGTTGCCGTTCAACTCAAGGTTCAACGTTCTAGTAATTAAATTATCACCTATACTGGCTAACAAAACAACAGGTGGGCGATTAATAACTTAGTTCTTGTAACATGGTTGTACCATTTACTGTGTCGATTTTTATGGTTTCGTGAGCTTAGTGGCTAACCTCATGGAGCTTATTGTGCTACATCAATTTATAATGTTAGTGGGCTGAGGGATTAGGCGAAGGTGGGAGGAAACCTGTGGTATCATGTTTCCATACTCAGTCATTATGTGTCTGCGCCGCGTTACGGTACGTATATTCATAGAAATCCTTCCCCGACATATTCACTTTAACATAGCTCTATAACGCAAGTTCGCAGACCCAGGCAATCCAATATTTGCGATGCCTCCGTATAATAGTGCTCTGATAATAATATGAAAACGTCAGTGTCAGAAGCACCGTGAACTGATTTTGGAAGATAAATTGATATCGAGAATACACGTTAATCAAGGTTAGAATACAAATGGGTATAGTTTTTGTGTTGGTGGTCTTTGGTGTTTCTCTCTGATGTTTTTCGTCGTCTACATTAGTTCAATGAGAGCATCAGACCAGGAAAGGCGAAATCCCAAGGGTATTTGTGATTAAATCTGCCGCTTGTATTGATGCGTCTTCGAGTGTTACTCTGCTAGCATAGAGGAAGCCTCTGTTGTGCATAGATTGCAGAGATATGGCCTATTTTACTGATGGGAGATTATTTTGTATTAAAACGACGCTGTTTCGGTATGTCAGTTTCTATATGTTATTTATTGCTGTGATATGACAGGTCTTTGTTACTTATTAACGAAATCTGCTACAGCATAAATATAGGCCGATCATATTGCCATAGCCAACAATAGCTGTCATAAACAGACATGTTATCTAGTTTGCTGTCACAAATGACTTTTACGCATTTTGTTTAACTCAAAGCCAGTGAGAGTGACGCTGTAAGCAGTTTGCATGCATGGGCTACAATAACCCACTTTCCTAAGGGCTATTAACATGTATGGTTTAGGTTTGGGTTTACCGATTTGTGTTTTTTATAAAACTTTCTCAGGTCGCACTGCGTCACATCATAGGCTTATACAGAAAAACCGTATAAGTGTGATTCCATTGCGACTTTTTTCTATGGGACTTAAATAATGTTTATTCTCATTGGCTTTTTTGTGCCCGTTTTATTGGTTGTTCTGGACAGTATGAAACAATTACATTTCCGTTTTATTGCCGTTTCAGCTCTTCGGAATCTGTTCCAATTTTGCAAAAACAAATGCAATAGTCACGGAATTCTTTGAAGAAAAAACACGTTTCGTCTATCGAATTAACATTGGGAAGACTGGTACAGATCCTACTCAAGCGAAACAATTAGTTGAATTTCGTTTCCAGTAACCCTACCTATTATTATTGTTCGGGTCGCGCCGTGGTGCAGTCATTTATATAATGGCCTTCCGAGCACTGGCTAATAATTATACTGTTCACGGGTTGAAGGAGTCATTCATTTCAACCCTTAGTTCGTATGGGAAGTTTTCCAAGGTCAGCGGATATCGCTGGTTGCTTGTTTGTCCTGGCATTACACTATAGACAAAACTAAAACACGTTTAACTTTCCTGTGAAACACAGACCGCAAATTTTAATGCACCCCGCTTGATTACTGGTCAAGAAGTTGACAAACACACAAGCATTCAGGAAAATATAATTGGATAGTGACCTATACGAGATTGATCGATTTAGATTAGTTTTTTGTTTGACGTAACAGTTCTACGCAAAAGTGCGAAATGGACAAATTTGTTCATTTTTCCTGTGCCAATAGTTTTGCATAGTATACCTGATTATAATTCCCCGCAAACTGTGCACGCGATCAGGGTATTTACCAGGAATAGCTTTAGTAACATGTGATTCAGACTCAGCCCTCCCCAACGCCAACAACCAAACAAACACACATACAGATAATAGCACTCTAAATTTGCCTGTGTCACATGCTTGACTTCGGCAATTATCTTTTACAGTGATTTCCAACACAATAAAAGTCCATGTTTGCATTAAGCACTTTTACAAAAGATGTCTCTCATGATGTAGAGCTGATTTAGGCAAAAATATGAAATCGGTAAAAACAAACAATGACTTAAGCACTTGTTTTATTGTAAGTTGACGCTATATCAGATGTGTTTATGTGGCTATTTACTATTCCCTTAACATTTAGGAGAAATATCCTTTAGTTAGTATGGCGTTAAAGACCTATCAATCTATAAAACCGATCCACCACCTTCCAGCTACCTCGTGTCAAGGCGCTTTTCCTCCCATCTATACTGCAATAACGGTGACACTCTAAATTATGCCTCAGGCTTGAAATATTCTTCTCATTGCTGATGTAAATTGTATACATTATAGAGTCAGCCTTAGGCATAAGGAAGTAGAAAGCAATCATTTAATCTAAATATCACCTTTCGCGTCAAACATACTTCCTCCATATCAAAGGGCTGGGTAGATAACGCGCGTAATAATGACCCCTCTCGCCAATAGGATACTGTGACATAAATTATATAATTTTCCGTTTTTATTTCATTTATCCATCTTTGGTTCGCACTGAAAACTTTAGCAACGTACAAAAGTAGTGCAGCTCCAGTGAACAAATTGTAACTGATATTTTCTTTAACCTCTAATGTGTTGCAGGTCAGCTTTTACATTATTTTCTTGATGATGGCAACATAAATCACTGAAAAATGAACATTTCGTTCATTTATTTATTCTTCTATTATTTTTTTAAAACATAGATTATAGACCGGTGCGAAGACGTAAATCTTTCCAAAAATGTATTCAACCATACATTTTGTCTGTGGTGTAATTGTATTTCGTAGATTGTGTGCAATTCACATATCGAAAGTGAGGTGAAGTATACCATAGTGATTTATATGCCATTACTGAATAAGTAAGCCAAAAGTTTGTCGTTTTAGATTACACAATGCAAGGTAAAATTTACTTGTATTCCGCAGTGCACTGCAGTTAACTGCTGAATAGTATATCATAAGCACGGAGAATCCATATATTGTTTTCTTAGTAGGGGCTTTGAACAAATATATCGTATATATGGTGGCTGTGCGTATCTTCCAACTTTATCGCTCAGTACAATGTTAGCTCAGAAAATCACAGCACATCTCTGCTAAGCATTACCATGTAATTATCTATTTGTGTTAAACTCTGTTGTCACTGTTAATGGCACAAACTGTACTTCGGCACGTTCCAGCGCAATTGTTTTCTCGCGTCTGTTTACTTTACTTAGGTGTCATGTTAAGTTTTGCAAAAATTGAAGTGTTAGCAAAACACTCAGTGATGTATTAAACAATTTCTAATTACATCGTTTTAGTGATGTTTTCTTTAACGAGAGATTCACGCAAAATACAGTTCATGTCCACGCAATGCAAAAACAAAAATGGTTTTCCGCATAAAACTTTTTGCTTTAATTGGCTTCCAGATAAAACAGTGTCCGATTGCAACACATCCGTAAACGCCACAACTGCCTATTGATTGTTTGTTTGTTTGATTGGTGTAACACTCGGTACGATGTTATTTCACTCACGTGATGGCGTGCAACCCAGATCGGTGAACAAAACTACCATCGACGTCGCTTGGAAGAAAGACAAGACAGATCGTGGCATTCACAGGACGTTGTACAAAGACATCACAAACAGAACGGCTTCGTGTTGTCCCTTCGCTCTAAGAGCACCAGGGAAAGTTCAAGTTCCCTCCTAACTCTCCGCCAATTTTGGCCTAGGGGTTGTCGTCATCATGCACGTCCCTGCGTCCGTTACCGCCAAGTAGGGCCACCAAATGTGGATATGTTATGTATCTAGTGAATTGTGGAAACCATATCGAAATTGAGCATGCTCGTCAAAGATTTTATTGAGTCATGCCCCGTATTCAACTTCTTTTTATACCAGGATATCTTTGAAACAAAATCACGTTTGGCCACCTAATTTATATATATTAGGTATTGAGTGAATTCTGGGAAGCCTATTAACAGAGTATTGTTATTAAAAGAGCAATATCCTTTCTGTCATTTATTTAAGTACGGTCATTACACTATCAATAGGTAACAGTTTACTTAAATTAGCAAAAAAGATGTGGTTTCACATTTAATCGTGGACGCTGGACACGATGGCACCATTTTAAAATGCCTTATCCTCCCAAAATGCACCTGGAGGTCCCTTAAGCCCGATCCTCTTCTTTTTACAGAGTAACACTAGTTACAACTCTTGACATCATCAACCTTGTATCAAATATTATGGTGATAAAAAGAGCAATATCCTTTCTGTCATTTATTTTAATGCGGTCATTACACTACCAATAGGTACTTTCTGCGCTCTTTGGCGAGCCGAGGGGTTTTGGACAGCGGAGCTTTATGTTTGCTTTTCTGACGGTGTCGGGATTATAAAAATGCGATGTAACATGACGGTAAATACTGATGATTTCGAAAGTTACAGCAACCAAATGGTATTCAATGCTTGGCGATAACTCTATATTTAAATTGCAGGGCTTGTACATGTACCATTATATACATGTGCGTAGGACACTGATATTTACAAGAGGATTGTGTAGCATTATGTTTAATTCCTATGTTTGCCTGTATAAGTGTTTGGCGCCAGCTAGATCCAATTTGAAGAAAAGTATTCCGACTAGACGGCGCCAAACATCCAAAAGCTCATTTTCTTTGTTTGAGCTTAAATATAAGAGCTTTAAATTGTCTGGATACCAAGCCTTATTAAACGTAATGGAGAGTCGAGTAAATACATATATTTTGATGAAACAAATTTTATCGGCCGACCGGTTGAACGACTGTTCTGTCAATTTATTGGTGTCTTATAATGTGATTATGGGTATTTCACTCATATAACGGCAATATACTCCCAACAATTTACCCATATCAACACAACAATAACATTTTGAAAAACAAATGTTCACCCAGTGCCATATGGACAGTATGGGCACACTGGCTACATACTGTCTTTAGATAAATAGTTTTAACCGTTTGACACATATCCAAAATAACATAAAATACCTACAACGCCCTCGAATTATATATAATGTTTCATTTGGTAAAACCAACTCACGGTACAGACGTCAGTTAATATCTGTATTTAAGGCCATCTGTCTCCACACAGTAAAGCACTGAAGATCCTCAACAGATCTTCGATTAACCTTATAACAAAGTTCATTTAATTGTTTGGCAGAATTGATTCATTGATTGATTGATTTATTTATTGGTCTTTTGGCCCGTGCTTACGGGTATTTCACTTATATGGCGGCGGTGTATTCCAACAAAAATCGACACTAGCACAACCAAGATGTGAAGCGTTTAAATACTGTTGGAAAGTTAATTTTTCTTCAGTGCTAAGTAAAGACTGTATTGCTACTGCCCTTAGCCAGAGGGTTGATAGAATTGAAAGCGACCCGCATCTTACAACAGGGCGACTCTATATTCTTGACGAGTGCATGGGGATATGTTATCAACGCTTCCGCTATTTTAGTTCCCCACTGCTATTTCGGACATACAGCATGATGACGCCAATTGCTCGAGCAGCGAACAAGGCTAATAGGACTTATAACGACTGTCATGAATTGTTTATGGATGAACTGTTTGCTGCCTGTACCCAGCAGCGAGGCATTGGTGCAGCATGAGTATACTTCCGTCGCTTATCTAAACACCGGTTACAATCAACCTTAATCACGAAATGCCCTGATTCAGTTTAATACATATTTAATGCTTCGCCTTCCGTTTAATGAGCATTGGCTGTAACCCCAACTCGATGTGCTGTTACACAAACCATAGCACGCGTCTAGAACCCTGCTACAAACTAGGCACGTAATCACAGGTTATGTTGACTTGGAGCACACGTAAATGTGAAAATATAGTGATTATTGTTTTCTAGATTTGAATAAAGTAAGGCAAGCAATCACGATTAATGGATTGTTAAAGTCTCCGCATTGGATAGATACTGAATAAAATGGTGTACTCCATCTAAGACGGCAACAGCCACTACTGTTTCGTATACCTTAACTTAAAGATACTATGTTTTACCAATTGTACCCGGCAACTTGTTTGTATTGTAAATAGTTAATCTTTTATTAATATAAATCATATTTGTAGATATTCTTGATAAATACGTGCCATAAATATATTTACTCCAGAGGAAGTTTTCACTCTCCATTTGACACGCACCGCTGACATATCAACAAATTCCAAAAATGAACACGGCGTTTAAGAGCAAGAGGGAAAAGAACTCCGATCATACGTACAACTGTTTTATCGGATGTGTCAGCGGCCTACACTTTTTATCTCCTAACTAACGTTTTCAAGCGTTAAATAAGCCGATAAAAATGCAGAAGATAAGACTTCACCTCAAGGTTATATGTCAACCAACCATCGAATGCCCTTCAGATACGTACATATCTATCTTAGATATAACTAAACTTCATTTAGCTAGGGTGTTACGCAGAACTGAATATCATTTCACTTCTACATGTATGTCAGGGTTATTGTGCAATGGGGTTGGATGGACCATCGTGCATATACTTTTACAAAATTGTTACTCTTATGGAACCCTTTAAAGCTCACCAGCTATGGCTTTGGTGGACTCCCTATCGGTTCTGTATGAAACCATCACAGCAACTGTTCCAAGTATTTCTCCCTTTGATCAGAAATAATGTAACGGTTTTTGTCGAAATGGTTGCATATATAACCCTCAAAGAACTATTATTTCTATGAGTGGATTCAGAGCTATTGCATCACTATTCGTCGAATATTGCTTCTTACTGTTAAAACCCTTCGGAGGTGGCTCAGTTGTTGTTGTGTTTGAATGCTGATCCGCTTCGAGATACCTCACGGGTTTCAGCCTCACAGTGAATCGAAGGTATATGACAGGGCCACATGATATGACACGGACTGTTTTCCATCGTATATAAATATGGCAAATATATAAGTAGACAACCTATTTTCATATAACTTAAACCCTTCTAAGAACAATGTCAAACATTAATTATTAAAACAACCATATATCTTTGTTCTTGGTTCAAAATTAATGGCTTGTCAATACTAGACAGTGCTGTTTTTACACAGATAGCCTCATACGTAGGTTTACGCCTTTTGAGGGACCTTATTCAGGCATTATAAGCAGAATTTACAACTGACTAGCTGAACGGCAGGCATATACATGTTTTTGCCATACAATACTTTTACAGTCAACTTACTATATAATCACCAGATGAGTCACACTGTCTGTACCTGTCATGGGGAGGCGGGGTTTAATTTCCCAAACAAAGCAGAGCACTTCACATATATTGTTTTATATGAGTTGCCATAACTGTTGAAGTACATCACTGTCATACAAAGTGAAATGCAAGTTGAGCGTACACTCTTAGAAAAATGTGGCTCCATGCAGTGGAACCCTTTAAGTTGTGAGGTCGTGGCTCTGGTGGAACCCTTTGTGGTACTGTATGGAACCTCACAGCAAATGTTCGATGTATTTGTCCATATCAAAGAACCGTTTTTTGCCCTTATGGTTCCATTTAGAACCACCCTCTTTTTAAAAAACCCTCAAAGAGCTATTATTTCTAAGAGTGTAAGGTTAATCAATCAGTTAGTTCATCAAAGAGCACAGAAACCAACTCGAGTGCAACAAGCAATTGTGTAAACCGTATGTCATAAATTCGTATATTTATTGAAATTTCACATTATTTCTGTATAAATTCCAATTAGTTTTTCATCATATAAACGCTGTTCGCCATACCATACGATTCCCCAACGACTCTGGTATCCCAATGATCACTAAAATATAGCAAGCGATAAAGCGCATCTGTATCCCAAGCAGACCTGCAAAACATCTTCCGCTCAAGTTTTTCTCATCAAACTCCAATTTGTTCTTCTTAAAGTCAATTAGCTATCCTCTCTGGTGAAGTAGGGCATGATACATACATGGTAGTCCCTTTTCTGCGTGACCTAAACATTAGTCCTAATTTAGCTGTAAACTAATTGTACAAGAGGGTTTTTTTGTTTTGCCTGTTATTTGTCATCGATTGAAACCTTAAGGGCTTTTGAACGCCAGGGTCTGACAAATACACCAGGAGGCGCTCTGTACATGTTGAGACAGTCCGTCTTTGTGAAACTCTAAAGAGAGCAATAAATTCGACTATTTGGTTTATAAAGAATTTTATTTATAATGAGATACAATTTAAGCTAAGTAGATTATCTTTTGTCTCTACTTTAGTCATTCAGTACAAACATTGCTTCAAATTGTACATAATTAACAGTAGAATTACAAAGATTGACGGAACATTTCAACATGTTTACACTGGCTAAACTCGACTATTTAAGAGGAGATCAATACGGTACATCATTACGCTGCATAACCCAAACAATATAAAGCGAAATCTAATATCAATTCTGCAGACGTACAACTTTTTTAATTTATGTAAGTTAATTTGTGGTAAAGCTTCAATCTCAGATAAGATTACGGTTTCTGAAACTGTCACTGTTGAATTAGTTTAAACATAATTTTTTATAACAAAAGATAAATTTGGATTGACGAACAGGCTTTGCCTATATAAACATAGTACCCATGGTTCTGTTGAATTGTTGGAGGTAAGAACCGGGTATCAAATCTGAAATGATATGATTTCATTTATTCACATTAAATAATAATAATTTATATACAAATACATTTGAACAATTTAATTAGAGGGAATCAAGCCTATACGGGCTTGTTCTATCCCGTAATAGAAATTAAATGACGTTGAATTATGAATGGGTAAATTGATATATTTACACATGCATGCAAACAATACATTTACAATTTGGGCATTTCTTAGAGCACGCATACGCATATACAAATATAAATATATGTTTATATAAAATTTAATTATATAAAATTTATTTTATAAAATAAAATGCAGCTAAAATAGATTTATTATTTAATTGAGTTTAATTAACAGCACTGGCATATTAATTCGAGTAGAAGTGTTTTAATTTTTTACTTAAACAGAAATGCCGATGCTACGCTGTGGAAAGCAGTTGGTAAATTATTCCATTCTATGGAATATCCGGCATTGTCTTTAATTGTGTACAATGTATACAAGGTTAGTTCAAAACGCCATGCACTAATTATATTTTGCGGTCTTCATATGCTAGAACGGGATTTTAAGTTTTAAGAACATGTTTTACAATGGTTGCCCTACTGGTCGATTTAGCTCGACAATTCGCAGCGACTTGTAGGGATCGATCGCTAGAAAATGCGCGCGAACAACGGATTAAGCATGCAAGGCGTCCAATGCAGACAGGCGTTAATTTAAGCGGAGAGACGTCGATTTGTCTGCACGACTTAACACCGATGTGTAAATCTGTCACTAAGGTAGGCGAAGATATGTCGGTTCTCCTAGAAAATATGTTTTGAGTCAATTTGTAATTGAAGAGAAGATTGGTGTGGGATTTTCAAAAGGAAGTGTGGCGGTTCTAGCAAAATTGTCTACATTAAAAAATATACAAATACTTGTAGTTGTCCACTGTTGGATTCAAACCTGTGAGCGATTCAAAATGGTTACAACTGAGCTGCGATTGCCTTTATGGTTATAAAACCGTATAATTCTAAACGAAGTTAATAAAAATTGGTTTGTCTTTTTGCACTCGTGTGAAGGATCTGTTTGGGGCAGAAACAAAGTATATATTGGACTTACCGCCTTTATCGGTAAACAAATCCATGGATATTTAAAAAATAGCTATTAAAATCTCACATATCAGTTGTCCCATCTTATAAGCGTCACAAAAACGTAATAAGATCTAATCGATATACACGTAATAACTTACGCTGTTACGTATTTTAACGCAATCCAGCGAATGCTCTCAATTTATATTTCAATATGATCGCTGGTATGAACTACATATTATTTAAGTTTAATGCCTATTTCAGAATTTGCAATCTAGCCAAGTATGTGTCATTCAAATCTTTATTTATTTACTTGGCCGTGGCTTCGTGGTTAGCGAGTGCGCTTACGAAAGCCTACTTCGATGTACCGTTCACAGGATCGAGTTTGTCTGTCGACACTCAGGTATATGAGTGAGTCACAGGATGTGGCCCTGGCAATCGCTGGGGTGGTTTTTATGAAGTTACTTGCCGGTTTTCCACCCTAATTAGGCAAGGAACATTATGAAGTGGACAATCCGTCGTCATATAAGTGAAATACCCTTGAGTACGACGTTAAACCCCAATCAAACAAACAAACAATCATTTATTTACTCAATCATTACTAGGCGATTTATTAAGATGAATGTACAGCAATATCTTGCGACCGTTTCCTTCGTTCACTATTCTAAATCTGAAAAAAAATTCATTTGACCATTTCTTTTTGTCGATGCGGAACATGTTTTATTAATTTCTACCTGTTACTTATACACCATATTTACAGAGAAGTAAATGTCATATTCCTTTCACCCAACTCGGAAATGCGTTATAGATTTTAGAAAGACACTTTTTGTGACAAGTGTTTTCTTGGAAGATGCCTGTGATTATTCTGAAAAGTTAAATATGACAGAGGAATTTTGTATGATTTTAGTTCAATGAATTTCTATATTTCAAATCAATAATGTCGTGATTCTCGAGGGTATTTAGGACGCAGATTAAATAAAAGCTGGACTCCAAACACTTGTGAGGACTTGCATGTGTTGACATTTAACACTTGACTGGTTATAATCGCCTTTAAACGATGCAGAGCACAATCGTAATCCCCCTTTACTTCCCTGCATTGCCAGTGCAGAATCTCCTAGACTTGACCTGGTCCCTTACTCTTTCATAAGCGGTTGAATAGCTCAATGTTTGTTCTAGGCCAGAACCGACAAGGAATCATGCGAGTACAAGCGTTGGCTTGTGGCAGTGGTATTCGTCGTATGTAGCCTTTAATATCAAATTCGAGTGCAATTTTACTCTCCATAGATCGATTGACAGATTACACACGTCTCTCGTTTAACTGGTCAATTGGGGTGATACTCGAAGCATATCATGTGGGAAATATTCCCCGAAGTTGCGGGTAATATGGACACCCCCAGGAAAAATACTTAAAATTCAATAAAAAAAAAAGATCTTTAAGATCTTTAGCCGTATTTAGGTGCTCTTCAGAATAGAAAAAGTATGTGTCAATAAAACGCCTAAAGGAAAGCCTTTGCTAACATATTATTATTGACACGCTTTTACCGAGGGCCACACTGACCCACGTATTTTCTGTACGACTCAACACATTTATCCGCTAATAACAAAATTTAAGGCAAATGTCTTCTCCGTCGATAAGTGGGTAGCGATTCTGTGTCGCACAAGTGTGTGTTTACAATTCAGGGATGCTTCACGTTGCACTATTAGGCAATATTACATGTTAATTTTGATAAGGTGCATCGCGGTGGCTCAAAAAATTGTTTACTAGACTGCTCCAACCTCCTTGCATGTATTCGAGGGAAATTTTGAATGTGTGCGGATATCGGAGAGTGATTGTATTTAGGTTTCTTTCGTGTTTCAGGGACAGTGAAGCCCTTTGCATAAAATGTGAACAATTAATCAGACATACAATCTACTTTCTATATAAGTATACCGAACCCATTTTAAGTAGAAAGTCATTTTGACAATTATTGTTATAAATATTATTATAAATATTACAGTCAACCCTAAAAACCGTACATCCGATATAGGTACTGGTATGAATATATATATTATTAATTTTATCGCCTTTCAAATGAGATAGAATACATAAAGGATCAAAATTTACACGATTCCAAGTTCCACTGTCCTACGCTTCGCGGTATGTGTCACCTCGTGTACCCGATGTGTCACGCTTGTCTGGGATCGCTCTGGTGGAGATCGTTCGTAGACATCAAAATCCACCATATCGCCACTAATTGAAATGATGCTGCAACGCAATACTAACACCATCGACAAATTGCCAAATGTGTTAAAATTTACAATATTTAGATAGGCGTTATCAAGTTTATATTTTCCGCATGTTATAATTCAGCTAATCGCCTTGACCAATGCAGACAGTATACAACCCTCCTCGCCATATTGTGCTCGAAAAGGGGACAATATTTCTTGCTTAGATTACACTCACATAACTTGTTCCTTTTCACGTGAACAAACTCCCTTAATTAGACTGTATACATTATGCCCACAAAGACTGTACGGATTTGTGACAAAGGCAATAAATCATACCGTATTTAATATTCTCTGCTAATGATTAAGCCATGTATTGGGTTCAACATTATTTATTGCTTTAGGTTTTTTTTACGTCATTTCGAAGCCATATGTGTCTCAGTTTGCGTAATATATGGCACTATTTGTTGTATAATACCCTATTGGTGTCTTCCATAGATTTTCACATTCATTATTTTTCCATCTGATGATTTTTTTTATAAAAAGTTCATTATGCCATTAGTAAACCTTATGGCTTGACAACCACTTATCGCTATGTTGTTTCTACTTATATAGATTTTATACTCAAGATATATCAAATTCGGTCAAAAACTAAATTAAGCACGAGCAGAAAGGCTATAAACAACGTTTGTAAGATGTGGTGCTATATGCGTGTGAAGTTTACAAATCGTGTTAGATTCAAGATGGTAATTGATCTACCGGTCTTGTAGGGAGGACCTATGTTGCCATATCGACGTTTTTGCACTGTGGTTTCCTTATTATGTAGAGTTTATATTCGAGGTATATCAGCTTAGCAATATTATGGATGTATAGATGACAGCATGGTTTCATTAAAATGTTTCCGGGGGACAAATTTGGAATTTATTAATGCTTTGTTAGAACACAGACACATTGTTATGGATAACAACTTCTAGATTTATTAACACGCAACGTTTCGGCCAAGATCCTAAGACCGTTTTCAAGCATATAATGTGATGTTCAGACAAATTGAATATTTATACAATTTTACAAAGATATG
>JAVFBX010187735.1:0-13736 GCA_034783855.1 Mopalia kennerleyi | reverse complement strand
TATACCGTCTATACCTAAAACTCATTTTCACTGCTGTATACCGTTAATTTACCCCAACTCATTTTAACTGCTGTATACCGTCAATTTACCCCAATTCATTTTAACTGGTGTATACCGTCAATTTACCCCAACTCATTTTAACTGGTGTATACCGTCAATTTACCCAAACACATTATTTGACTGTTGTATACCGTCAATTTACCAGAACTCATCTTAACTAGTGTATACCGTCTATACCTAAAACTCATTTTCACTGCTGTATACCGTTAATTTACCCCAACTCATTTTAACTGCTGTATATTAACTCTTGTATATCTTACACCGACCAGAATCACCTTTATTTGCATCTTTTCGTCCTTTTTTGAAACAACAATATGTTTCAATGACACTTAATACACCAACTGCTGCCCTAAGGAAATAAAAGTGTCAATGGTGCTATATGCCTATTACAAGTAGGAACATTAAAACACACATCTCTTTCAAGGGACAATCTGAAATGCATCTGTGCAGCGGTTGGCTTCGCTGACCATTTTAAATAACAAAGGCATATTCTATAAATCCAGATTTTGTTGAAAACTTTTGTAAATCATATATAAAGTTATATATTATACAGAAAACCCAATCGTTAAAAACACGTCTCAATGTAGGAAAACACATCAGGTTGTTGTCCCTCAATACATTTCCGATTTGCATTATAGGCCTCTCTAACATGTGTTATTGAAGCTTACAACCGATATGAGTGATTTCCTTCAATAACAAAAAATGCATAGCGTTATTGAGAAGTCATTTGATATGCCTGTACCTTTGTGTCATATGAACTGTCATGAGGTTTTCCTCCATAACCTGTGTACGTGTCAAGGGTCAATTCGAGTTTATATGTAGGTGATAAATCACAGCTTACCTGACATTACGAGTTCGTTAAATACACATCAATTTACCTTTGATTAATCTATCGTCACCCAGCCCTATATACCATATGCCAAAAACCGCAATTGAGTATACATATGTCTACATTATTTCAAATATTTCTGTCCATTAATCCCCTTCAACGAGGCAGGGTACAGTTGAAAACAAGCCGGTCGATATCGTTTTTGATGTGATAAAAGACGACCGGCTACAAGTCGGCTATCTTCTTGTCAATTTAAGAATGGAAGGTGTATATCAGGCTGATTTATGTTCGGGTTTCGCTTTGTGTCGCGATGCTGTCGGTTGGGTTCAGATCCGGTCAGCGAGGTTGATTCGGCGTGCGAGTCGTGCGGACATCGTGTGTGTACCACCTCATGGTTTATCCATTTTAATCTCACTCTTTGTAAACAAAAGTTAACGGTATGGTTACCAAGCACAAAGCCCGTTAGCCGAACAGCTGATATGCTTGTCCCTACCTTATACATATCATGGCTAGATAATGAGTTAGTTTGTTGTTATTCTCTTATACTTCTCCAGCAACCGAAATAATTCATCAACATTATACTGTTTGCCATATGTAGAAATTGACTTGTAGATCCCAATATGTATTGGCACAAAACAAGCTATTTATTGTCATTGTAAGTGTGCGAATCATTGAAGCGTACCTTTAATTGGATTTTGTACATTGAGAGTTATTTCTTCTACATAAGAGAATTTTGCCTATAACACCTGATAGAGGTGTTAATGATATATTGCTGCATTAATTGATTATTTCTTTATTTCTGATTTTTCGCTAGACGAATGGTCGAATAACCGGTCTAAATTATAACTAATATTTACAAAACTCAGTTTTAAACGCCCTCCGTGAATAGACAGTTTGAAATATACGATTCCGGAATTTGTTGTTACATTGAACACAATGGCTCTAAATTGAGACGATCGATAATGAGTACCTTTTATTTGGCTAGTTATATATGTTTCGCTGTATACCAAATCCCCCGTTATTACAATATCCCGATGACTTGTCTCCAATCTCATATAAGTAATTTGACATGGTATTTATCATTATTTGAACAACAGAGCCCTCAAACATTATTTCAAATCTTAAGAAGTCTTCAACTTCGCTACAAACAATTTTTTTTAAAGTTTTGAGAGACATAAGGGAGTTTTAGATTTCATGCGTTTAATATGCTGAACTGCACTGTCTCCAAGTCGATGTTTTCCAAGTATTGATAATTCCAGGCAAAAGACATTAAAATTTTAAATACGTTTAAACTTAAGTATATCACAGAGGTTCCACATGTGTTTAAACAAGAACAAGAGTCCGTGCCCGTATGGACTGGTCGATGTCAGTGACATTGATTGAAATAGGAGTTGTGATATATCTGATCAGCTTTCCAGGAAGCACATTAAAACTGGTCTATCTTTTTTAATTTTCAACTTACTATTATGTTCGATAGTAAATTCATATGGATGAAACAGAAACGGGTAACCTAAGCTTCAAATGTGGACCTATATACATGTTAACAATTTAACCGCTAAAAATCACTCTACTCTTTACTTAGAAAATGTATGAGAGCTTATGACTACAGTGACATACTTTCTAAGACATAGACACATCGCTGCTCTAAAATTGCAAAACAACAAGCAGAACATTTGCGTTTTGAGCCGCAATCCTTGGGAGTAAGGTATAGTGTCAAAGGGCCTCCATCGAAAATAATCGATTTTTAATTTTAGCTAAAAACATAAACCATTTTCAGATTTCACAAGTATTACTTTACAAATAAATATTATGTGCAATCTTGTTTTATTTTTTTTGCGGCGAAAATTGACGCAACCCAGTTAGATCTCAAGAAATCTATCACGTGTCGTCACGTGTTTAGCAATCAACTCCTTTCATGTAATTGTACCACAGTTGACACAATAATTTTTATTATAGCCTACATAGTGATTTAATGCTGTCCGCGATATTGGTAGCCACGCGGAGAGAATCGCTGTAGCCTACTGATATGTAAATTAATTAAATATAACTTTTCATCCAATTGTTTTGGTGATTTTGTATGTGTTTGTATGTATGGATTTTTGCCTGAAAATAAAGGTTTATATTTATTACAACACTTGTCCCAAAATGGCTACCTTCGACATCGATCTTCTTCAGCAGATGATCTGGAATAGACCCTTTAATGGATTTTCTTAATCTATTAAGTTTAGCGAATGTCAGTCAGCAACAGCATGCTAAACCGGGTTCAGGCACCACTGATGAATCCCGAATATGGGCCCAGGAAGGTAAAGCAAGTGACACCAAGTGACACCACCTATAAAGCTGTCGCCAGAGTTGATCGCTCCATCTAGTGTAAAACAAAATGCGCTGGCGGGAACAGTTTCGCTGCGAAACAATTCGCCTGGCGCGAATTAATTCGCCTAGTGGAAAACCGGTTTAAGCTCTAATAGATTTGTTAACTCAGCTCCTGGAGGCCCCGTCGACGGCCATATTGTAAGTGAACAAGGCAACATATACAGTGATTGGGTGGTATTGTTTGAAACAACCGGAAATGGTTGTGTTTATTTTTGTCCGGAAAAGGATGGGCCTTGTAAATCACTCACTCTTATGGCAACACTTTTGTTGTTGTTGTACTGCCGTTTCCCCCTGAAACGTGTGCTGATATGAGGCTCGTCTAACATTAAAACAATATCAGAGAAAAATAATGAAGTACCAGCGATTCAATCTAAAGCTTATAATAATCAAATAAAATTGCATAATATTTTATCATTTTATATACTATAAACTTCTTCTGTCGGTAATAAAAAAAGTAGTCCGTTATAATTGGTGTCAGCTATAAGACTAATTAAATAGAGCATTGACCTCATCTCTATCTTAGAATGAACCAGAAGGTCTTGGAAATCACACAAAAGACGTTCACATTTTTCTTTTAATTGGTTTTCTCGAACTCTAGTTGACAATTGATCATCATTAAGCTTAATAATTTTGCAATTTCATCTTGAGTCTTAAGTAATTCAAGATGTAAGCTACCCCCTGTGTCTATGTGCATTGGGGTTTCTATGGGGTCACAGAAAAACTAACTCCATATTGGCTGAATATACAAAACAGGGCCATTTTGACTCATTTTCGAGTCTGAATTATACCAATGTAATTCAAAAGACGGATTTGTTGTGTTTCTGCCATTAAAGGCAAATATTTAGTTATAATAACTGACTGCCTACGGTCACAGCGTGAAACTGTCCGAGCCGAAAATGTCTCAGATTGGATCCACGGAAAAAAAATATGTCAAGCTTCAACAAAGTCTATAGTCAATTTGAAGAGTTTGAATACAGGGGTCATTCATTTGGAAATATAAAACATTACAAATTTTATATAAATTATTGATATAATTTAGGAAATTTGCTAACTTTCCGTGTCAATGAAAATTCAAAGCATATACCGTGTATGGATAAGTTACTGTACAAAGACCGTCATTGTTTTTGTCATATTAACAAGTTTAATAGAGTAAGTCTGATAGCATATTTATTATAGCGTCTTTAACAATAGTATCAAGTCATTCAATGAGCCATGTGAATATATATTTACAGACAAGCTTATCCAGGTGCCGTTTTTGAACGTATATAGTAAAGTAATCCTGCGTTTATACCATGTATTAAAAATGCCCAATAGGCATGTCCAAATGTGTTAAAACACATCTTATCAGTTGGATGTTAATAAGTATTGGGTAAGCATTAATCTAGTCAAACTCAATGCATGTTAAAAATAGTACCACATGAGCTCACAATTGTCTCACTATTTTGTAAATTTCAGGTTCTTGCATTACATAGATGATTACATTACCTGATTTGTCATTTAAATTATTCTGGTTTAAAAATCATTTTAAAAAATGCAAATTTGCCACAATTAATTTTGGTACTATACCTTAATTATAGTGTTAATCATTACACTTTACCAGATAGACCTTGGATATTTCTTTCGTTAGTTTTAGTAAAAATGATTCAAATATATTATAAAGAAAAAAAAACAAACTTCATGTATGCTACAACGATTTTTGCTTCAAACATTATTTTTACGTTAATTTATACGTTTTATTAGCTAATTGTTCTGTATTAATGTTTGATAGGATATATCCTATCAAACATTAATACAGAACAATTTTACTTAAATTTTTAGATAGTTTTAGTGAACTACTGCGTTAATTTATTTCTCTATTTAGTTAAAATGGCTATATGTGCCGACTAGTATTTTATCTTAGATTATTTGCTCTGAGAATTGCAGATTTCTATCACAATTGCGGAGTACGACTTCGTTTGATAAGAATGAAACATTCCTTATTTCGTGAAGTCTACATTCCTTAAAACCGATACAACATGCATGCAGTGTTCTTAATTGGCTATTGACATCACCACGACTGAGTACAACAATTCATCGCCATCGTTTATACGATTTTTTTGTTTGTTTGATTGTGGGTTTAAGGTTGTACTCAATGGTATTTCACTTATGTTATGACAGATTGTCCAATACACCTTGTTCCTTGCTTAATTAAGGTGGAAAACCGAGGAGAAAACTGGCAAAAACCACCCCGGCGGTCACCGGAGCCACATCGCGTGACGCACACATATGTACCTAACGGTCGACATACGGACTCGGACCCGTGAGCGGTACATCGAACTAGGGTTTGCTCGATGGGTTAGTTAACTATGGCTAGTTAAATAGGGTTAAACTAAACTAAACTAGGCCGACACGTACCGACACGCTAATCACTAAACCACGGCCTTTTCTAGATCGTTATTTTGTATATTTTCTAAAAACATATCTTTGTTTAGATTAGAACATACAGCATCAAAAGAAAACACCACAGAACCAAATACCCAGTTTCAATTACGGAATAATAATTTCCCTCTTCCACAGCATGGTCTCATGTCAGCGCACTCGGAGAAGTATGTAAATAAGTGGGGCTTCAGTAACGCTATAAATCGTGTACGGCTGGTTAAAGAGCTCGATGAAATACCCAAATCAAAACGTTGGCATTCATTTCGGTCTTCGACAAAGAATTAAATATATAACACTAAAAAATCTTAAATATGATTAATATTATAATATTAAGTGACACAAAACGCACAAGGGGTCAGTCTCATATGGAAATTGTTTAATTGATTTTTTTCTCAACAATATGCAATAAATACAGTATATAACAATGTATTATTAAAATAAATACATATATTAAGATTATTGGCGTATCCAGAGAAAGTTCAGTTTGTTTTGTAAAACCTGATATGCCTATTGACTTGAAATGCAATCCTCTGCGCTATTTTGGTCACGTGTCTATATCATTAACTGTCAAATAGCGCGTGAGGGCAAAGTTTATTGTTTTCATACAACTTCTGACATAAAACGGTAAATTCACTGTAATTTACATCTTGCATTAAAAGCAGATGAATCAAACACAGTCGGGAAGAATATATGTGATAAACGTGTTATTTGAAAACAGAGTCGCACGTGCAGTTATTCCAGAGTTCTGGCACGTGCGCTGTTCTATTTACTTCCCTCTAACAACTTCCGCGCGCCACGTGACCGTCCAAGCATAATAACAGAGGGCGTAGCTGTGCATCGCCGAGTTATCTTTTTAGTATTGTTATCTGGGTACATGAAGGCCACGTGTGAACGTCGTTATGCCCTACAGACAATTTGAACCTTGGGAGTTTGAAAAGATGGTTTTCAATACGAACAAACCACGGCTGAGAAGTAGCCATACGTTATTCTGCTAACAAATTATATAGCCGCCCGAAAGTCGGCAGAGCGCGTCTTCAAATAAAGTTAAAACCTCCTGCACAGTGTGCAAACTTATAAAATGCCTACCCTATGTGCCGCGGTTTCCGCACAAAGGACAGAAAGAAAACTTGCGTAATAAAGTTTCCCTGGCAACCCTTTGGCGTGCCAGAAAGTCTCGCGAGACTAACGTGTGGGATAATCAGTTCAATCATTTCACACTTTGTTCAATAGCCACGTTATTCCATTTGATCCGACTTTATCTGTTTCTATAGCCTGAGATTAAATTGACAGTATTAGACTCTTCTGTAGGGCGCCCCCTGGTAGAGTGTTGTGGCGGCATTTGGCGGTCGAAGCACGGCAACCATGTCCCAAGGGAGAGGTTTTCTAATCGGCTGTCTTTTGTGAGGAATAAATGAGTGAGTTCTATCAGACTGAGGGGATGGAGTTGAAGAGCTGCCGTGGGTTTGACATGCTCACTTCTTCACTCCAACACTTCTATCTGATCACCAACTCTTTAAAGCATATGGCTCAAACAGCTTGACGGTAATGAATATCGCCTTTCATAAACTGTCTGCTTGGGGACTTATAGCTAAACGGCCGACACGGCAACTGGGAAAGATGGACAGAGATAGCGTTCCAAGATGACATTGAATTTCTTCCCGACATTTCCTTTTCATTCGCCACCGTGCCTGCCGTCTCCCCGACTTAAAAGACTTTGGCAGAGATAAAACCGGAACTCATTTAGTTTTGGAAAGGGAGTGCCTATCGATCAAACTTATCAGAAAGGAAAAGAAAATCATGAGACTCATGCCGTCACAAAACACATACAAGTTTCCCGCTTCCTTAGTCCAAGGCGATCTATAAAAACGTCAGATTTCTGTCAACACTGGCAATATTAGGCCATAGAGTTATCCAAGGGGAAATGAATTACCGGCCAACAAACCGGAGGACGTCCGCTTACGCGCCGATTACAGACACCCCGTTTCTTATGCTTTACACTAAATACCAGAAACTGGGATTACTTTACGAGCGGAAACAAGTTTCGGGTTCAATATGAGGCTGCAGATTTGTTACTGAACTGTATAGGCAAATATTTTATATTCACATATTTACACAATATACATTATATATTTATATACAAAATACGCACTAAAATAACAGCGCCACAACCAATCCCAGTATAAGACCTCCCAAATCTAATCCAAACAACTTCTTTCAAACATATAGATATTGCACAACCTTTAGTTAATAAATATGACTAGTGGATTTCATGTTGACGCATGAGGAGAAAATGTGAGCATAGAACAACCATTCTTGAAACTCAAACATATACAAATAAAAACAATTCAATTTCAAAATAATCTCTTAACAGCGTCTGTATACGAATAACAAAGAATTGTCATCTTGGACTAAAAGAGAGGCAGCCTGCTCTTCCGGTGTGATGTCCCAAAACAAGCCCAGTCGGTGTCACCAGTACACGATTGCGTCACTATAAGGAGTCGGTTGATACAACGCCACAATGGCGAATCTGTGACCCTTGTTTCTGTAAATGTTTCAGCGGCAGCTATACCTCGTCTCCATGTGTGATATTCGTCTCATCTGTTGTTTTTCATGAATAGTAGGACCCCAAATGTGACGTCACATGACTAGGATGATGTGACATGCTATGGTTAGGTAGACTTGGATAGCTAATAGCACTGGGAGACCAATAGCTAGAGGGGCTGCCAAAGAAACTGGAGGGAGACGACTGGATCGGCGCATGCGCGTTCATAAAGTTCAATTTAGAATTATGATGATGATAGCTTGACATAAAAATGTCCTGTTGGTATTTATAGGCTGAAGGATCCGCTGCTGCTGGCTGCATGGCTTGGGCCAGACCAGCAAAGTCAAATTTATAAGCATATCTTTTCCCATGGACTTTTGTCATTATATTTTTGTCGTAGTAATATCGGAGAGCTCGGCTCAGCTTGTCGTAGTTCATGTTGGGTTTACTTTTCCTCTCTCCCCACCTCCTGGCAACTTCATCCGGGTCGACCAGCTTGAACTCTCCGTTTGTCCCCTCCCATGTGATGCTGCTGGCATTAGTACTGTCTGACAATAACTCCAGTAAAAACTGCCACAATTGGATTTGGCCACTGCCTGTTAACATACAAAACAAAGAGATTTTGAGTGAAAGTGCTACTTTATTACATTACCAATCTAAATATGGCATAAATCTATATTGTATAGACAGGCATGTCTTTATTTGATACAATTACAATCATTGGGCCCCTGTTCTCGAAAATCAGGTCTCAGCATTTCATATTTTTTCGAAAGCATATAGGGCTGTTTAAAAGAACCATTAAGTTTCTTATTCAATAATTATAAACTAAGATAATGAGGGTTTACATTTGCTCTCTGTAATTAGGATCAGATATAACCCCGTTATGCATGAATATATGTTGTCCCGTTTAGAAGACAAAACCAACTATATCAATTATGATTAAAACAAAGTTGCAACTGCAGGATTTTATTTTTCTGCGTTGTTTAAGGCAAATCTGTTCCTATTTTTCCAATTGTGACGCTTTTGTCATAGGAAGTGCGCCACTTAATAATATCAAGTTCGTTTTATAGGCATATATTTTCCTTGTGGAGGCACAAAAGTTGTTTTCTCTACAATAAAAATATATTTGTTTCCTTTCGCTTTGACATATTGTCAATACCATTGTTTTTGTTTGGTCATCGATACAACAATATCAACAAACAAGCATGCTTTGTGGAATGACAATTCTGGCTTGAGTTAAACATGACCCGTGTCAAAAGCGGTCAAATGTGGGAGACGAACAGATTCAGGCAATGGGCTCGGGGAAATGGGAGTTGGCCCCAGACCTACGAGTGAAGTGGTTATTTGGTCAAATACGACTATGCACGTGAGAATGGCACTGGGCATGAAGTTGGTTTGAGTGGGCATTTGACTGTACGGAGTGTAAAAGTAGACGCGCTTAATTTCACTCAACTTGATGAAGACATGAGAACGCTGGTCACTGGCCCAATAACAGCGCTTATCACGCACAATAAGAGATCAGTTTTTGGCATGTCGCGTGGCTGGGGAATTAGGTGCCTATACTTGATGGACACGCGGGGCTATGGACAGGGGCAAACAATAGGGCAGGTAAAGGGGCAGCTTGAAGCCCCTAGTGTCAGTCTGCTCTCTTCTCACAAGAGGTGTGCCTCTTCTCGCTATATTCCTTGCGATCCACTATTATCTCTTGGATGTGATAATTAGCTCTACAGTTTAGTAGGCGGGCCATTAAACTCCCATACAACATTGACAACATACATCTCCGCTAATTAGCTGCAAGCATTAAATATTGTATGGCCCAGTTATCCACCTAATCCTGAGATATATGAGTAACGTATATGTATATTACCACACTAGGCTGAAATCTCAGCTCTACACATTTCTTTAAATATAAATGATTGTGAATGTTTTGGGGGAAAAATGAATAATGAAGGGGAGGCATGGGTGATGCTATCACACAGCTAGTTTTTAATGATTCCTTTTTGTAAATATAATTTTAGTGTAGATAAGGGCCATATTTGAAACTAGCATTTTTTTGCTAAATATGCATACCCATTTGAAATAAAGGAATTGTTATTATTATTATTATTATTATTTCAAAATATTTAATATTTTTCTTCTTACACAAGTCAGGTATTTTGTTCGGAAAAAGTATTTGTCTTTTTGCTCGATCTATGACATAGAAATAGAGAAATACGAATTGCATGCCTCCGCTATGCAATTCGTATTTCTCTATTTCTATCAAATATACTTTAAATATTATTTACGTTCAAAGCGTAATTAGTCTACGCGCGGTTGACACAATGGCGCTTTAGGCCGGCTACACATAGAGTTACAGTCCTCATGTCTGTGACAACGGACGCTTTTAATCTGAGTGCCTGTATAATATCTCTCCTCTCGGCAATACAGCTTCTTATAACAAAAACAACCCTATTATCTATTTACTGTGATTAATCCAGTATGCCTGGCTCATGTTGTCATGTGTACAGTGCGCTTGAAAGAAGCCACGGTAATCGGAAAGCAAGTGCAATGTTAAACATTGCTTATAGCATTTACATATTATGGCAATAAACTGTTAAATGGTACCTGAGGGGCTATATGATATAATTAACTATGCATTTGATACGATTGGCCAGAAAGCATATGAAAAAAGCCGTATTGAAACGATATATTATGTTTGAGTTTAATACTGGGACACGTCAAGTTAAGTATATAGTTGTATGGTCAGCATTACGGTAATGCATAAACAAAGATTACTATAATTTTTGAATCAATAATTTTTCTATATTCCTTTTGTTTATAACACTGCCTATATCCTGACTGATATTATTGACCAACCGTATACAAGGTTTATTTAAAAAAAATAAAGAGAGGACGTAATGTTTGTAAACTATAAACATTCCCTATGACGTTTAACCTGAAGCACAAATAATACGGATCGCATATAAATGTATTACTAGTAAAATAATAGTCAACAAACAAAAGAATATAAAAAGACAGACAGTAAAATTAAACATTGTGTCAACTCTACCACATTATGAACAATTCATGCTGACTGTATATTTCGGTTTATTTAAACTATATATATAATCAAAATGATTTGTTCATTGCTTTATTTGGAGTCGTCGCCATACTTGATTATGTGAAACTTATCAGTGGACATTTCAATAAAATGAAACACACAACCCTTCTTTGGCATCAGTAGAAAGTGTCTCATTATTTGTAAACGTTTCATTTTAATGAGAACAAATGTTATATGAGCATGGTTATTACACCTGTCAAATATGTTTTGAGTTTTATTTCGCCGAATCGTGTTGTAGGTCAATTTATTTAATAATTATCCCGAAAACACGACTTCATCTGTATAATGAGCGCAATAAGGTTCCCGACAAAACCCACTATATAATTAACCCAGCCATCCCCATACACACAAACCTCGCTAAGCTTTCCCGTCCAGATGGATATTCGGAGCTAATCCCTTCGTATTTAATCCGATTTCAATCGACAACCATATTTCTGTGTCGGTTCTGTCATATTTTTTTCTATAAAACTTCAGCTTCTATCAAATACATTGGAACAGATTTGTGTCTTTCTTTTTTAAATATACGTAAAGTTTTGGCTTCTACCTATAAGTACGAAGTTTTGATGAATAAATATTTTACTGACGTAATTTAACTCCGATGGGAAAGAATTATTTTCAGGCTAAACATCAAACTCCTTTGGGATTATTGACATATCATCTTTGGGAAAAAAGGAAATGGAATAGATATTTATCGGAAAAAACCAAAGGACTAAAATTGCAAAATCGAATAAGAAGCATGTATATTACCTTGTGGTCTCCATTGCCCGTGGGTGGGGTCACAGCCTTTCCCCATGGACGGGATAGGAGTGTGTGGATAACCTGGAAAATAAAACAGATTTAGTAAATTTGTTATTAATATATAGATGCTTGGAATGCTTCAGATGTAAATCAACGGAGATTAATGAACCAAAATTCACCGAATATTAAAAAAACAAACAAATGTCTAAATCGCAAACACCTGAGTCGCCAACCTTTCAAATCTTCAAAACAATTTACCTGAAATATAACCTCAACATGGGCAGACTATAACACACTTTTTTTAAAACTGTAATGTATGTATTTCTAACAATTCATCACACTGGTAAAGCTAGGAATGTTGGTTATTAAAACCCACGAATCGCTTCATTAAATCGCATTATTGCAATATATTGTGACTTTAGAATAACTCCTGCATCATATAATCCTGCAATAAGTATATATACCGCTGGTAACGGTTAAATTTAACCCCGAAATGTAGACTCATCCTAATGTTCTCAACCTTTCCATCATTTACTGCAAACTAACGTTAATCACACGTCCATGCATATAAATTAATTAAAAAACGTGTTCGTATTAGGCTAATAAAATGTCTTATGTAATGCATCACATAAAAGCACGCGCTCGATATAAGGGTTGGATAAATTTGATCACAAAGGCATATTGCTTAACTCGGGTACATTGTCACATAATAACGGTACAAGCGTGTATCTAGTCAAAGCAATGTCAATTGTGCCCTTTAGAGTAATTAAGTCACAGCCTATTACAACATGTTATACTCAATCGACAGAGAGAAGTTTCTAACAAAAACACTGGGCAATTTGATGCTCTAGAGAATAACCGGGCACTTTGTAGTGTCATTGATTCACTCTATAGACTTAGTCGATACATGCTGGTTATTTAGAAATAACGCTTGACAAAAATGAACGTTAACAGGGGTAGTTGACAATGCTGATTAAACACACAAACCTATATATCGGGTTGTTTTGACAATCCAATTAAAAACAATACAATATGCATCTTGGTTCAATACAACAAGCAAGTTGCTTCAATATTTTGTTTTCAGTTCATTATTTTCATTTTCAATATTTAGCATCAGCATTTTAGAGTTAAACATTTATCGTTAATTTCGCTACTTCTATTTTTCTGAATTTTTTTGTATACCTTTGAATAAATATTACACTTATTTTTGAAACAGGAATATACGTTGCTTATCAAATTTTAAAAATATGGTTATCGCTCCCCTCGCTCTCCTTTAGTTATGCGCATGCCCATTATCTAACACTCGAACTGTACGGTGTCAATTGAAATAATTTAATTATCTAGCATGCCCTTTATCTGTTAGATTAAATATTTATAACAATATATTTATTTTTGTTATCCCGGTGCCAGTGTGATTGCTTTTAGAAAAACATATATATATATATATATATATATTTTGTTATTTGATTACACCATGTCACAACTCACGTAGTACGACAAAATTATTCGATGCAATATTTCTCCTGATTTAATGTTTCTCATAATACAGAGCAAATACAAGGATATCGAGACGACTACCAGTCCGAATCGAGCCGTAATTAAATTGAACTGCATGTTTGGTTAAATAATCCATTGTATTTCCACACGATAATCAACACTCTAGCCTAAGTAATTGT